>VXBO01001104.1:95974-119954 GCA_013400135.1 Rhinoptilus africanus
CCCAGTTTGGTATCATCAGCAAATTTGCTGAGGATACACTCTGTACCTTCATCCAGGTCATTAATGAATATATTGAACAAAATTGGATCAAGTATTGACCCTTGGGGGACACCACTGGTTACAGGCCTCCGACTAGACTTTGTGCCGCTGACGCTGTGCTGAAGCATGAGAGACATTAGATCCTGGTCCGTATCCACAGGAGCATTGCTAACAGGGATGAAGATGTGGTCATCCCATTCTATTCAGCACTTGTCAGACTGCACTGTGTACAGCTGTGGTCCCCACAATTCAAGAAAGATGAGGACAGTCTGTAGAGGGTTCAAAGAAGGGTCAAGAAGATGGTCAAAGGGCTGGAGAATCTGGCCTGTGAGGAAAGACTGAAGAGGTAAGGTCTATCTTCCCTGGAAAAGGCTTTAGGGGATCTCATCACAGTATTTCAGTACTAAAAGGGCAGCTACAAAGACAAGAGAGGTTCTCTCTTCACAAGGAGTCACATGGAGAAGACAAATATAAGTTGCACCAGAACAGGTTTGATCTTGGTATAACAAAGTGGGTTTTTTTTTAACAGTGAGAACAATCAATCACTGGAACAACCTCCCTAAGGATGTGGTGGAATGTCCATTGCTGAGGTTTTCAAGATACAATTGGACAGGGTGTTAGACAATCTCATCTAGGTGCCCTTCCCCACAAAAATTTGGACGAGATGGTCTTTCAAAATCCCTTCCAAACTGGGCTGTTCTATTGTTCTGTGATTCAATTAATATGGCTAAAATCTTCCCTAGGAGCCACAGCTCATGAAGGGCCTGTCATCATCAAATTAACTCTCCTTGGCTCATTCTTCATTGGCTTTCCACTTGCAGCGGAGCAGCTTGGTTGAAGATACTTCCCTGTCAGAAACAGGACATTTTTTAATAGCAAAATTAGTTTTAGGACCAGCACACACCTGTGTTATTTTAGTTTAATTTTTGGAGTTCCTACAAAAGTACAATTCAATAGACTCTACAGCTTAAATGGTAGTCTTTTTCTTGGTCCTTCCCAAGTTGACAGAACATAACAGTCTGACATGCTCAGATTTGCAAAATGCCAGAGAACCCCAGGTAGCTGCTGCTTCCTGTTCAGCCCCAGACAGAACGGATGTCACATGGTAGATGAGATCTATGGCCTCTGTCCTTCTTTAAGATCCCACTTTCTGGATATGAGTACTTAGCTTATATTCTAATTTTTGTACTGATTGGAGTGGTACATAGGACTCTGGAGACGTCCCTCTGGAGCTCTCCTCCAAGGTGCCTGACCTTGGACTCTAGCTCTGCCCTTGCTCTTTCTTAGTAGATGATGGCTGCAGCTATCCTCTAAAATCTCCCTCTGAATTCAGGACTCATCTGCCAGGATGGGTATCAGAGCATTCCCTGCCCCCTCTCCTCTCTCCAGCCAGGATAAGCCAAAGCAGCATTTGCTTTCATGATTGAGCAAGAGTTATCCGTAGTCATAAAACCTGAGCTGTGGAGCTGTGCCAATCCAAAGGCAGGCAAGGTTAGAGGGAAATGGCAAATGGCTCATTGATTTCAAAACTGCTACACGATCATGCCTGGGAGCATGTGAAGCTGTTAAAACAAAAAAGTAATGCTTTAAAAGGACACAGTGTTGATGGGAAGTTGGCAGGTTGTTTTGTGCCGGCTGTTTACACATACAAAGCAATCCAAATGCAAACCGGTTACCCAATGGAAATTCCTTGGCATTATATCTGCCACTCTGAGCCTCATGCAGCTCATTCCTCACCAGCTGGAGCTCTGCAAAACACCTTTCTTAGTCACCAGTGTCCACCCACATCCAGATGCCACCAGTCCTCCAAGAGCTCAAGGAGCAGGGGTTGACCAGTATACCTTTCAAGTCAACAGCTAGAACTTGCCCTCCTGCTCTTTTCCTCCATATATGTCTTTAAGCTAATAAAAGGCAGGAGGAGCAATGGTTTGGTAGCAGGTTGGTACTCCGTTCCCTGGCGTTTGATTCCCTTCTCTGTCACTCTTGTCTCCCATGGCAACAGGCGATGTCATTAAGGCCATAACCCTGTGGTGGGCAGTGACAAAACAGTGTTTTACATCCATCAAAAGCACAAGGCTGTGCACGTGCAGTGCTAAGCTTGAATGAATCTCCTCTGTCTCTCAACATGGCCCATTACCCAGGGCTTAGGATCATATGAACCACAGACATGTAATGGTTTCTCATCAGCCAGGAACGTGGGCAGAAGCAGCTGATAATTATAGACAACCTGAACTTATTTCCTTATCAGTTTGGGAAATTCTTTAGCAGTATAAAGTTATTAAGGATGCTGAAATGTTCCTCTGTAATGATATATTTATAATAGCATAACTATAAATCCTCTACAACGATGTGCCTATATATAAAATATGTACATATTTGTATATGTATAATGATGTGTATATACATATATATAAAACTCATCAGGTGAAGGATAAAAAAGGACCCTGGCTAGATAAGGTCTACCTCTAAACCTTCAGCCCTAACCCTACAACTCCATAACACATCAAGTTTTCTTTCTTTGCCTCTCAGCTCCTCTTTTTTGGGCTCTGCTTTTGAACTGAGATCCTCAGGCTGGCCATAACTATCTTACCTCTTACCCTCTGCTTTGGGTATTCTCAGTATTACCTCTTCTTGCACCAGCCTATGAAGACCCTCATCAGTGCCGAGGACCATGCAATACCTTGTTAACATTGAATCTCCTTAAAATATGATGCATAAAGGGAAAAATATATATTTTTACGTGCATTTCTCAGATGTATTTTGCTAGCTCCTCTTGCTACTCTCAAAGATTTATCACTTACCTCAATTCCACTTTCTCTAGGAATAAAATCTCCTCTCATTTCATTTGAAACTGAATTTCCTCAGCCCCTTTCCTGATCCCACCTAAGCCCCACTGTTCCCCTGATGCTTCTCAAAGATCC
Source organism: Rhinoptilus africanus (assembly GCA_013400135.1). Taxonomy (NCBI): domain Eukaryota; kingdom Metazoa; phylum Chordata; class Aves; order Charadriiformes; family Glareolidae; genus Rhinoptilus; species Rhinoptilus africanus. The sequence continues at coordinate 98,935 of VXBO01001104.1, forward strand.
AAAAAATTAGCTTCCTCAGAGCATCTTTAAGGAGTTGTTCCCTCCTGCACTGAGCTTTAGATGAGAGGAATACCACCTTGCTTCACATAGACATCAGCTCCTGCGTATGTCAGTGTTGATTCATCCAAGGACTGTTGGACAAATTCCAGCACTTTATGCAGGGAATAAAAAAGAAAAAGAAAAAGAAAAAGAAAAAGAAAAAGAAAAAGAAAAAGAAAAAGAAAAAGAAAAAGAAAAAGAAAAAGAAAAAGAAAAAGAAAAAGAAAAAGAAAAAGAAAAAGAAAAAGAAAAAGAAAAAGAAAAAGAAAAAGAAAAAGAAAAAGAAAAAGAAAAAGAAAAAGAAAAAGAAAAAGAAAAAGAAAAAGAAAAAGAAAGGAGGTGGCAGAGGTGTGGGGAAATGCCAGAAATTGTGTCTCTCTTTTTCATTTCTGACTCTAATGCTCCTTTGTTTTCCCCTCTTCATTCTGTTGGTTTGTGGTATTATACTGGTTAAGCCCATGCTAACCTAACTGGTGAGGCCCCACCTCGAGTACTGTGCCCACTTTTGGGCCCCTCACTACAAAAAAGACACTGAGGTGCTGGAGCGAGTCCAGAGAAGAGCAATGAAGCTGGTGAGGGGTCTGGAGAACAAGTCTTATGAGGAGCGGCTGAGGGAGCTGGGGGTGTTCAGCCTGGAGAAAAGAAGTCTGAGGGGAGACCTTATTGCACTCTACAACTACCTCAAAAGGAGGTTGTAGTGAGGTGGGGATAGATCTCTTCTCCTAAGTAACAGGTGATAGGACAAGAGGAAATGGCCTCAGGTTGTGCCAAGGGAGGTTTAGATTAGCACAAGGAAAAATTTTCACACTGAAAGGGTTATCAAGCATTGGAACAGGCTGCCCAGGGAAGTGGTGGAATCGTCATCCTTGGAAGTAATGAAAAGATGGGTAGACATAGTGCTTAGCGATATGGTTTAGTGCTGTTTTTTGTCAGTGTTAGGTAGATGGTTGAACTAGATGATCTGAAAGGTCCCTTCCAGCCTAGACAGTTCTATGATTCTATGATAATTGCTAATCTATTCTCCCACTTACTGATGGGTAAGCAAGCAGAGAACTGCCAACCTTATGCCTGCCTTGCAAAGCTATCACAGCTGGCTTCCCCACTGAGTTCATACAATCAACTCAGAACTGTTCAGACTGCTCCTTGCTAACTAGATAGACAGCAGAGGAGAGCCCTGGATGCCCAAGAAGTGCTCCACAAGCTTCAAGGACACACTCAATGAAAGACAACTTGCTAGCCTTATGCTGTGTCCAGTGACATGCAGGGGAAGTACAGAAGTCCTTTTCAAACCTAAACAAATCAACAAGGCAAAACCACAGCAGCTGCAGCAATTAAACTCAGAACGATCTTTTTAAATTATTTTTTTCTAACACATCTGTGACTTCATAACTTTTATCCTGCAAATTCTTTGAGATTATGTCTTTTATTGATAGTCTTTCATACAGCTCTGCAGTGTTAGTGTGTTGCTGGTAGTGGAAATGTTATCCTCATATCTGAGAGCAGTAACTGTGAATGGAAACTGCTTAATTTCCCTTTTGGTACACTTGGATGAGATGACCTGAGACAACTTATCATCTCTCAGTCTCCAAAAAAGGTCCTGCAAACTTCCACATCTCCATGCTTCCCCCCACAAACTCTTACAAACTCCTTTGAACCAGTAGTGGTGCTCTCCAGTCCCCTTGGTGATCTTACTTAGCTCATTCAACTGCCAGAAAAAAAAAGGGTTATTAAAACAACCGCATGTTGTTTCTTTCTGCCAAGTGAGTGAGCTGGGTCATTTCGCTTTGCCTAGGTACAATCAGAGCAACGTTACAGTGATTGGGAACATTATACACGTTTGCCTGGCTAAGATGAGATGTGAAAGGTGGCCACATGTACACTCAGTCTGTTGGAAACGGAAATACAAGTAAGTAATTTAAATCATACTGAAGGCTTTCTTTGCTATTTGAAAAACAATCAGTATCCACCCAGTCGGATGCTGTGTCTCAGGTGAAAAGTTGTAGCCAGCTGAGAAGTGACCACATTTAAATAGCTTTTAGAGTCAGAAGCTCCTTTTTGGCCAAAGCTGGTTACCATTGCAAGCAAATCCCAGGTTCTGGATTTCTTTCACCATTTATTTTAAAAACCAGTAGCAAGTTCTTGAGACCACTACACCTCCCAGACAAAGAGGGGAGTTCAGCAAACAAAGGTGTTCACTGTAAAAGGAGCAGGAAAGCCAGTTTGTCTTGAAAGACAAGGAAACTGGACCAGATGAATCATTACATCTTTACATTCTTAAAAAATACAACGCATCAGCACTTTCTGCAGTTTCAGACATGCACCTCCCATTAGATAGTATTACCAAAGGATCTCTTCTGCTTTGGGGAAGGGAAAAAAAAAAAAGAGTTCAGAAATAATGTCAGAGGAGTGGTGAATTTCAAGCTTTGAGTTGAAAAAAAAAAAAAATTGGAAAAAAAATTAAATAAAAAGAAGAAGAAAAAGAATTGTCTTCCTTTGAGCCAAAGACATTACTTTGTGGAAGAAAAGACTGCTGGCTGCTTACAAGAGCCCAAGTCCAACTGTGAATACAAAACGGTGAATGATGCCTCGATGTTATGGTCAGACTACGGCAGGAATACTGTTATTGTCCCTGCCTTATTTGATGACGCATCCAGACACAATTCACCTACTTAGTTTCAAAAAAAGAGGCCAGATCAATCTACTGATTTCCCTCTTGCAGACTTCTTCAATCAAACACCATCCCTTTGCTGGGAATCACTTATGCCCCAAGCCTTGTCTTTAATTCAAGATCGATTTGCAATAGCTTTCTCAAAATAATATGTTCTGGTGCAACCAGCAAAGAAATACTTCTCCCAAAACTGCTGCTGAAGAGAAAGTACTGAGTGTACTGGTGTCATCTGACTCCCACTGTGGAATCGTGCACATCAAAATATCAAGCAAGTATTGGTAAACTGCAGAGGATGGTGTAGAACAACTAGAAGTATTTAAAAAGTCAGGAGGGAGATGAGATTAAAAGGAAACAATATGCACAATTTGTCTAATCTATGACTAAGGGGACCAGAACTGTCTACAAGCATTTGCAGAATGTAGAAACAACAAAGAATGAGAAAGATTGGTTTAGAGTGGAACAAAGAGTATTATTAGGAGCAGTGGGAAGTGAAAGAAAGTGTAGCCTGAATTGCTTAGAGAGTTTAATGTATTCTACTGTAGACATTCATATTATATAATAACCTTTCTAAACACTTTGTCTTTTTGTGGAGAACTCTGGCCTTTTCCAGAAATATTTTTTTTTTTCTTTTTTCAGAATATCTGATCATAATTAATCATCCTTTTTTTAAAAAAAAAAAATATAGAAATGATGAAAAAAGTATAGTTCTGTCTTTCAGTGGCTGATTTGGAAAGCAACACCATCTGTAGTCTTATTTTTAATAAAAAGGATTATATGGTAAAAGGCTTACAGCTGGAGCCCTCTCTGATGCCTAGGAAAGTCAGGAGGGCTCCAAGAGCTCCTCTGGACACACTGAATCCCTTTTAGAGATAACTTAGAAATGGGATCATGAAGGCCAAATGTCAGGGAGTTAATGTTAGAGAATGAATTGGTCAAACTCCTCAGAGCAACATTCACTGCAAGAGAAAACCATCCTCCCAGAAATTGTATTCAACGTCTTAATGACTTTATATATATATATATATGTATGTATGTATGTCTATATATATATACACAGTCACAGAAAAAAATATGTATTTATATACACACACAGTTACATAGGGAACTGGTGCTTTTCACAGAGAGTTTTGTAGAAAATTAATATCATACTTGCCAAATCTAGGTGACAGGAGGCAGTATCCCGGAGGGGAAATTTCTTTTCTGGTGTTATGACGTGTGAGGTTCTCCCCCACACGCTGATGCAAAGTGTTCCAGAGGGCTTTCTGAAGGTCTTGAGGAAAAATAGCTGCATAAGTAGGTAGATAGACAAACAGACAGATACATGGACTATGTTTGTTCCAACACCTTTCAATTGGACACCACCTTGAAACACTCTACAGAAAAAAGTGTTCCTTTTCTGATTAGATGTAATATTTGGATTCACCAGAATTTTGTGGTTTTCCTGAAGTCAAAATGAGGTCAGCAGCTGATTCATGCAGTACGGCCAGCGCTTTGAATGAAGTCAAAATATACTGAAAGAGGTATCCCCTCTTGACCAAAAGACTTCAAGACAGCCTTGTGTCCAAGAGAAGTTCAATTAATGGTCTGGTTTTCTCACTTAAAATTATACAATTAGAATATGGCATGAACAGGTTCATTTAAAACTTAAAATGTTGGGCATTGAGATAATATTTGATCCCCATAGCAGCCAACAAGCCTGATCCTGCTCCCCTGCAGACAGTGGAAACCTCTTTAAACCACAGAGAAGTTAACAGTCCTCTTCCTATGTAATGGTCATCCAGTAAGTAGTTAACTACAGGTAATGCTGAAGGGAAGTAATCACTTCTACCCACAAACTCATCTCTTGTGAACACCATGAAAGGTGAACCTTGCTCTTAAACAAATTCTGTTCCTTTTAATTCTACAGAAAATCCCAGGATAGCAGATGCCTGTGTTTTCTCTGTCCTATGCTCAGAGGCAGGCTTTGCCAAGATCTTCCTTGTGAGCCCAGTCCAACTTTTGGAAAAAATAAGTCTCTGCCGTAGCTTGCTCCCTGCTACTTCCCAATGGTTTCCCCCAGCCACGTGATGGCACTTAGATTTAGGCCAGATTTGGGTTATATCACCCTTTGCAGCAGCCTGCGGTAAGAGCAACGCAAAGTACCCCATCATCCCACAGCCACAAAAATGCCTGCATGACACATTATAACAAAAGGCAGCTGCTTTCTTCATGTTATATTTGCATAACCAGTCACAAGGCAGGCTAAACATGTGCAATCCCATCATACGGTCTGATATACACATGTAATCTTTCAGTACGTTCAGAAGCGATCCCTTTTTTTCACCTGGAAAACATTTTATTTTTTTTAAAGTGTTAGCAATACTTCCATTCATGTGAGCAGGAAGGATTTGAGGGGAAAGAAGATACCACAAATTTTAGGAGTTTACAGGGCAGGCATTTCTGTTTGAACTAGTTGTCCAGCCAATTAATAGGAGTTCATATGGTCTGCTCGAGCCTCTCTGCCTTATGTGACCTTTTCCCTTAGCTCTCTATGGTGTTATCTAGACAAATCACCTCCCACACATACTGACTAATTACCGTTCTTTGCCCAATTATCACATACCAATCCTCCAAGCAAAAGCAAAACATCTGCACCCACTGAAATGATGGCCATGAGCTGAATCCAGAATGTCTCCTATTTCCTGTTCTCCTTGTAGTAAATCTGTGCTAGTCGGAGCTGTGCTTTCCTGTTCGAGTGCATAATCAAACAAGAGCCAACAATAAACACACCCAACTGTGTTTCAGCTAATGCAGCCCCCTGAAACACAGTGTGGAGCAGAGGAGCTGACAGAAGAAAGCCAAAGTGATTTCAGTCCCAAGGTTTATTATATGCCCTGCTTAATTGCTTATAATTCACATGAGGAAAATAATCATTTCTCTTTTCTTTCTTAATTGCACTCAAGTATTAAGAATCCAACTGTATTTTCCCACTTTCAATCATTGGACCCAACTGTTATTATGACAGGGGTTTTTTTCAGTATTATTCTGCTATTGATTTCCATGGTGGATGGCTTATATTGCTAATTAGCATCTATTAAAGCTGGTATCCCATTCAAGCTTTGATGAATGGAGATGAAAAGGAATAAGACATCAGAATAAATCACAGCATGAGAAACTGAGTTCTCTTTTACTGTCCATTGGGAAATATTTCAAAGTTGAACTTGAATGCGCCTGTATGTGTGCATGTGAGTATTATATTTGCACCTTGTATCATTGTTATTACAGTAGTTAACATGTCTCTCAAGCATGTCATCCAAGGTCAGGGTACTATAGAACATAAGAGTCATCATAATGAGTTCATCTGGGTACAGTATCCTGTCTCTAGGTTCCAACGAGCAATGGCAGATTTCCAGGGAGAAGCATAGTTACTGGACAAAAATAAGAGTAATATATGACCAGTATCCAGCAATCTTAAATTCAGAGATTTTCCAAGTCAGAGGTGTTAACAGTTATAGAATCATAGAATGGTTTAGGTGGAAGGGACCCTAAAGATCATCTAGTTCCAACCCCCTGCGATGAGCAGAGGCACCTCCTACTAGACCAGGTTGCTCAAAGCCCCATTTAACCTGTCCTTGAAACATCTAGTCCTTGCTAGAAATCTTGTAAGCATAGTTACTGAGCAAAGTTATTTTGGGAAAGAAGAAGATTTACAATCTGTGTAAATGGGAGAAGCAAAGGAAAGACCTTTTATGCCTCCTCATGGAGATGGGGAACTAAGTCTTGGAAAGACTAAAGGCCAGTACTTGAAAAGTGATGATTATTATATATGAAAGGGGCCTGCAAGTGCTATCAGTGCTGAAAGGAAAGTGGTTTCCAGGGTTAATTCATCAGGTGGACTCAGAAGCCCCACATGACTGAGCCTTGTAGCACAGGAGAACACTTTTTTTTATTAAATCCAGAAAGGTATTGTCAAATCAGTGCTTTAATGTTCCAAACTTCGCTAAGATGTAGATGCCGTTGATGATATAAGCTTGATGCCCTGGAGGCCATGGAGATAGAGATGATAGATCCAGTAAACCGAAAGAAACCCAAAGCTCCAGATTTGGCTGCAGGCTTTGGCATCTGCACTCCAGCACCCTTTGCTGACATTCTGATGTCTCAGAGCATTAACATGAGGGGTTACATTCTGGAAAATTTTGCAATACAGTGGAAGGTGAGAGGACAATATGATGAAGCTGAAATAAAAATTATGGTGGTTATAGTTTTGGACAGGAAAAGATTTGGAAAAATAGCAAAGCATGATTAAATCCCAACACAGGAAACTTTCCGGACAAAAAATGCGAATCAAAAGTTTCTCTTTAATAATACATTTAAACAGAAAACCAAGGGAAATAACCTTCCCCTTCAATTTCTCAACCCTTCCTCTGTCTAAGACCCTCAATTGAGAGTACAGGGAGGCATAGGTATCTTTCTTATTATATATGGGTTGGTATAAAACCCAACAGGTCTTTTATATAAGCACTCACACAGAACAAAACACTCTTCCATCGCATGGTGAAAAAATCAACTCCAGCCCTTATCCCACGTCTTTCCTTTTTTCTTAAAGTCTGTGACCTATTGCTGGGATATGTCAAAAATGTGTCTGCCTTACAGCTCCATGCAGTGAGTTTTCCTGCCTTTATTTGAACAAAACATTTCCATGTTTTCACATGGAAAACTCCATATGTGATGTAAGATGGCATAGCTGCAAAAAAGCCTGGCAAGCTGAGCCATTAAATATGAACTCTGCTGCTGAAGTGACATTCGTCTATGTTGGAGATCTCCATGTAGCTCTATCTGTAGAAAAAAATATAAACAAACAACCAAACAATAAAAAAGAGATTATGAAAGTAATAGGACTGGAGGGGAAATATAGAGACACTAGTGGAGCATGCAGGGATGGGGTTAGGAAAATCAAAGCCCATCTGGAGTTAAATCTGGTGAGGGACATGAAGCGAAACAAGAAAATTTTCTACAGGCATATAAGCAGCAAAAGGAAGACTAGGGAAAGTGTAGGCCTGTTACTGAACAGGGCAGGGTCTCTGGTAACAAAGAATATGAAAAAGGCCAAGGTACCTCAAGGGCTTCTTCAGCTCAGTTTTTACTGGTAAGACCAGCCTTCAGGTATCTCTGTGTCCTGAGACTAGAGCAAAGAAGATTTACGCTCAGAGGAGAAGGATCAGATTAGGGAATACTAGGCAAACTGGATTTAGCATTACAGGATGTGTCCCTGAGTACTGATGTCATTGCAAGGTCACTCTCACTTACCTTTGAAAAGTCATGGTGATTACGGGAGTTTCTTAGGAGCAGAAGAAAGCAAATGTCACTCCTATCTTTAAGAAGGACAAGGAGGGTAACTCAGGCCAGCGAGTCTCACCTCAATCCCAGGGAAGATGATGGAACACCTAATCCTGGAAACTGTTTTGAAGCACATGAAGGACAAGAACTGTTCAGTACACCTCTATCTCTGTATCTAGTCCATACTTCATCAGTTGTGTCTGGGGATGTTATGGTAGATAGCTCATCTTGGAAAAGAGAAAGGCAAAAGGAAGATCTTACTGTCTATACCTTCCAGGTTGCTATAGAGAAGAAGGAGACAAACCCTTCCTGTAGGTGAACATCAAAAGGTCAAAAGGCAACACACATGTTACATCAAGGAACATTCCAGCTAGATATAAGGGAAAAAAAAGGTAACAGGTCAAACACTGAAACAAGTCACCTAGAGACACTGTGGAAGTTCCTTCATTGGAGATATTAAGAACGTGGGAAAATTTGACCTACCTGATTCAATGTTGAAGTATCTTGGGGTGTAGGGGATGGTAGGGGGTTGGATCCAGTAGCTTCCAGTGGTTCTTTTCAACCTGAATTATCCAGCAATCCCATGGACAATAGGGCTACTGGTTAACTTCAAAAGGTCCTCTAGTACCTGCTCTGCTTCAAGTTACGGTCAATTCTTCCTACTCCTTTCCTGGCAGACTTTTTACTAACATGCTTCTAAACCTTCCTAATGGTGGAGGTCATGCCCAGCATCCAAGCAACAATTCCAGCACTTCACTGCCCTCTGTGTTAGTACTGTTTTCTTAATATTGAACCGTAATTTCACTATCTGGAATTTAAATTCAAGATGCCCTCCCCTATCCCTGATAGACATGGAGGACAAACATTATCTTCCTCTTTGTGGAAATATTTTGCATTTTAGAAGATCACAACATGCAGCCTTTACGTGTCTTTCACCTTCTGTCCCCTAAATATACACAAGAAGAGTGAAAGCCATTAGAAGATTCAAATGCAAAGTGGATAGACAAGGGAGGGGTTTATTTTTTTTAGAATGTTATAATGAAAAAAATTGCTCTTTCACGTGCTTGTTAACACAGCTGTGAAACTCCCTGTCACTGGGTGTCTATGGCCAGGATCTCACTAAAGGTTTGACCAGCAACCGGCATTTCAAAAACTAATATTAGGAAGTCTAACGTGGCTTTAGGAAATGCTGTTAAACCTCTTCCTTTGTCACAAATCTATTTCAGACTTCTATCAGCATTTTAGAGTTGAAATGATAACCCACATTTACCATTCATAATCTTGCTAAAGAGCTGGCATCTTTTGAATATCCGTGAGGGAACTTAACGGTCATCCTGGCCAATGACTGTAGAAAACCGTACCAGAGGAGGAATTGGTGGTGGGCTGAGATTCCTGCTTTTCTTGTTAACATGGCTGTCTGCTTGTCTGTGCCTTTTAACACTGTTTGCAAACTGCTTCCTGCAGGAACAATCTGTTTGTTCAGTACTTACTGCACTGGGGCTTTGCTCCAAGTCTGGATGATTTTGTAACTAAAATGACATACATTCCAGATCAGAATAGTTTGGATAGATTACAGTCTCCAAGGTCTTGAGGAGCTGAATTCGAGAGGGGCTTAATGATCCATTGTAGAGGCTCTTTTTATGACAAATATAGAGGGATCTTCGACAGCCCCATCTAAAGCTCAAGGCATTGCTGTCTGTATTGACAAGAACACCAGTAACTATGGGTGATAAGTACATTAGGACATTGGATTATAGGTGTTTTGATCTGGACACAAATCCCTCTAGTCTTACCACAGTCCTGGACACTCCAGCAAAGACTGCGAACCACAGCTCAGACAACCTGGTGGAAGATAGACAGGTAGAGCAGGACATCACCTCTGCTCACAGCTTCCTCCAAGGATGTTCTTTAAGCCCATTCCTGAGGGTCTGATCTACTCTAAAGATGTTTTGAGCTGCATTTCTTATAGATTGACATGGTCATCCTGTGTCTGTGTCTCTTGCCCTTTCTGTGTGCCCGCCCGCTGACTTTTGAACTCATTGCCTGAATTAAAACCCATTCTCCAAAAGAGCAGAGATCTCAAAGGTCTTCAGGGGTTGCATTTCCACATGCTTCAAAATCAACAAGACTTAAATCTGTAGGGAAATAAGCTTCATTAACTCAGATACTCGAAATAACACTGTTTTTCTCTTTGCTAACTCAAAAAGATGAGTAAGATCATTTACCTCTTCAAATAAGGATAACAAATCCTATTTTGCAGTCTGCCAGATGAAGGATTGGAGAGAAAAGCTATGACCAGTATTCTTGGCTGTATTCAATGGAGGACTAAAAACCATATTTTCTTTGACAGACATGTCCCTAAAATGAAAAAAAAATATTTTTGGAAAAAATCCCAGTAGAAACATAACTGCATAGTGAGGGTAAAACACATGTTTATGAATATAGCAGTACATAGCTTTTAGGTCTGGATGATTGGTAGATTAGTTGTCCAACCTGTGATGTGTCAACCACTGGTATTCTGCAAAAACATGAAATGGTACTTGGGAAATGCAAAAAACACCCCAAAACATCAATGAGGAGAAAGGATGATACACCAGTCTGCATGAGAGTGAATAAGGCAAAACTATGGGGATATAAACCAGTACACGGATAGTTAAAACTCAGACTCCTTTTTAGATGTCTAAAAAACAAAAGCCACTATAGCAACACCATACAAAATGTTTGTTCTGAAAACCTCCTGGCTGTTATGTTAAAGGGTTATGAGCCTTTGGTGTGAAAGAGCAATTCTTGTGTTCTTTTGTTCCCAGGCTTATGCTTCTTACAAAGTTTTGGATGGAGAATCTGGAAGCAAACCAGTTTGTTTGACTAATCCTCTGCTGAACACGCTATCAAAGGAATCTTCGACTTTTATCTGTGGAATGAAAAAAGAGATAAAACACGGGAGACCTGGCCAGGTGGGTAAGAATGAGTGGAAACTAGGAAATTCACAGAAAACGTGTGACGAAGCATCATGAAATATGGAAGAAAAAAGACTCCTCCCTAAGGACCCCAAAATGCAGGTTTGTTGTAATCCAGAAAATATTGGAAACCACTGGACTAATGATAGGAGAAAAGGACCTGTTTTCTAAGACAATGGTGAAAGGACATCTTTGTTTCCAAACCTATTTTTTTTCCCTTTTCCTCAACAAATCCAAAGATCTGTCTTCAAGCAACACGTTTATCTAAATTAATTCAGGAAATCATACTTTTAGAGATGCAAAGACAGCGTAATGAGGTTTTTTGCGTGCTCTTTTTAATTCCAGTTTAGGCAAGTTCCACTTCAAAACTCTGACTCTCAGCTGGACAAGTCTCATGCTCTGAGGTGTTATCAGGATGTGTGACATCTGCCTATTACTATTTAAGTCAACTGTGCCAAGGCTGTTCTTTATAACTGTGAGTCAAGGGGCAAAACAGGAGGCGTACAGGGTTTTTAAGAAAGTGACAGGACAGGAATCCAGTTTGGGTGGCTCAAGGATAAATCTCAGCATTGTGGAGTAGGGAAAATTGAGGGTTAGCTGGAAAAGTCTGCAGGGATAGTGTAGATACATGTACTAGACCGTCCCTGAAAGTTTGTAGAAAAAAGGTATATGTTTGTGAGTTTATTTATATAAATATCTCTATGGGTCCCCAATCGCTTGAATAGCTTGTTACATTTGTGTTGACTCTTAATTGGTAGATTTTGTGAGGTTTGCTTTTTCTTTTTTATTTTCTTTTGTGTTGTAGTAAAGACTCATCTGTTATATACTCCAGTCCCTGTGAGACACCAGCAGGTGAAATCTGCCCTTTGGTCTAATGCAAAAATAACAATTTATTGGAGTAATTGCTTCAGTTCCTGCAGTATTATAGATAAAATCTTTCATTTTATCCATAAATCTTTTCTTTTTCTTTCTTTCTTGTGTTTCTTTTCTTTCTTTTCTTCTTTCTTTCTTTTTTCTCTTTTTTCCTTTTCTTCATCCCTCCCTCCCTCNCACCTGCTGGAGAATTATATATCGGGGGGACAAGTATATGGAAAGAGAGAGACTACCTGTACTTCTAAACACAAGGTTGTATCTATCAGGACTCTTTCTCAGTCCATAAGGTCACTGCTCAGCAGAGCTCATATATGTATTCCCAAACACTTCCTCCCAGAAGAACAGAACTATATCTAAAACATCTACTAGGCATAGTCCTATAATCCTTTGTCTGTGCTGTTCCCTAAATCATATCTTGGATTTGTCCTGGGAGAACTCTAGGTGACACAGGCCAAAGCACCCCAGAATGAAACAGGATAGACCGCCGCAGGCCAGCATTCGTTCTTATGTGCACCTCCCTATATTGAGCTCACAAAAAATGTTCTGAGGAGTTGTTCATTGGCTAGATTGGTCTCAGTGAGTACAAATAGTATTCAAAGAAATGCCTTCTCTAACCTCATTGTTGTAGCATCTTCTAAATACAAGAAGGAAAGGTCATGCTTTTTGAAGTGTAACAGTAGTCTATTTTAATAATCAGGGACTATATCCAAGAGTAATTCGCATAACACATAAGAGGATATATCGTGCTCAAAGCAGCATCTATTTTTTATGCTTTCATATTGCTCTAACAATGCCCTCTGACAAAATAAACAGTGGGGTTCCTACTTCAACTTCGTTTTATTCCTTCATTGGTCTATCAAAACAAACAAAAACATCCAACTGGTTGTTTTGCAGGATGATACCTTCAGAGACTTGCTGTGTTCTTCCTACAGAGATAAGAAATCTGTCATTTAAAGGATGCTGCTATTTTTAGTGATTCCAGTTCTGTTTCTTCTTCTTTGTGTGTCATTGACACTGCTGGGGTGCTATCGCTGGGTAGCAATTCTGGCTGTCTGCACAGTAGCATAAAACATATGACGATGGCAACCGCTGTACCTCAAGATGTCTTGGGTTACCAACTCAAAGTGTATTTGGTTGTTTCCACAGTGCTCTGTGCACCCGAAGATGCACATACAGGAGTGACTGCTTACAGAAAATGAACTTCTGTATTTCTCTTAGTGGCTTGATGCTTTATGGTCTTCTCTGTTTTATGCCAGTGAATTGAAACAGAACAGTCTGAATTAAATATAAACAGTCTAGGAAAAATGCCAGATAATAAATGCTACAGTAAACAGGGAATCCCACCTGCTTTCAGGTGTCTCTCATGTTTTGTGGAACAAGAACAATGTGTTTAGTACTTTTATACCATTATAAGTCATTTCAATGAATTCCCAAACTAGAAAATTACCATGGTGCAATCAATATTGGCACAGATTTCTCCCAGTAGAGTTCAAAGGGAAACAGAAGGTTACGAATAGATGTGCATATCAGCTGAGAATCTCAGGTTAAATTGCTGTTTGGAATAAACTCAGCACAAGAAATGACATTCCCTGAACTATTTTTTTTTTCCACTGTTAATAAAAAAAAGAACGTCCAAATATATATATATATAAAAAATTTGTTCTTAACATCTTTGAGGGAGATAAGGAGGGAAGGTTGCTTACCCACTGCCAGATTTTAAGAAAATGAGAAACACAAAATAATTGTTGTTTGGAAATTTCACAGTTTTTGTAGTTACCTCCAAAGGAGAATTTCAGGCTGAGCTGAAGATAATTAACCTCGACTGCCAAAAAACTGTAAGTACAGATACTGGGAAATGTTAACACTCTTGAGAGTAAGAGAGAGCAGGCAACAGAAATCTTCCTGATGATGGATGAGCCAACCTAAAATATTGTATCTGCAACAAGCACCCACCATTTCCTAATGGAACGAAGCCATCTTAACATTCTCCAAATATGGATTATTTATTTCTTAGGTTGGGAGAGCTAAAAATATAACACATTTTAGCTGTACTATACCCCTGTGATTGGTCTGCTTTAACAGGTACTGTGCATACTTACAGCAACTTTGGTCTGGATTCTTCTGTCTGAACGAGAATAAAAGCCTGAGGGCAAAATGCATAATCCAGCGCCTCAACTGCCAAAACCCACCAAGTAACTTCATTAGTTTTGGTGAGGAAAATGTGTCTGGTTGAGTGTCAGTATGAACTTTTGTGATTATCAGTTCTTCACTGGGAAGAAGGGAATTATATCTCTTCACTTTCATAGGGGCATGGTATGGAAAAGCCTTTTGGAAGAATGACAGTGGTCAAAGCCCCGGGGAAATCAAAGCTAGAATTTGATAATAAAATTCACAGATATGGAAAGGCTTCCTGAGGTCAGTTATTCTAGACTTTTCTGTGAGGTAAGGTCAGTTCCACCTAGGTCCACCCTGCTCCACTTGTGTAGGATGTGCTGTTATTCTTCCAGCACTAAGCACTTTCCACCCTTTCCAACAATCAATTGCTGTGCTTAATTAACTGTCCTGATGAAAGAATTTTGATAATTTCCAAGCTTATCTCCCATGCTTGAATGTTAAGTCTCTCTTTCCCTGGGACATCCTCCATGGACCTGAACTCTGGACTGTCCCCCTTGTCCCATCAAAAAGCTTTTACATACCTGAAGACTATTTTATCAACTCTTTCTTTTAGTAAGCCTCACCACTAATGACACTTCTGAGTACTTTCCTTTACATATTTATTGACTAGGATTTTTGTGATGTTTTGAACTCCAAGTGGTGGTGGGTGAGCAGTTAACGTAGCCTGTAGGACACTTGTTGCAGGCCTAGAAATTTTTTCTTGTATCTCACCTCCAGATAACTTTTTGATAGCTTTTTGATAGCTGCCGATAAAATTTGAATGTCCAACTTTTTGTTGGACATTCAAAGGGATTCAGATTTTTTTTGGTAGCCCTTCGGTGACCTAAAATGAAAAGTCTGGGCCATCAGTCCCCAAATATCTGGCAGACTCTTGCCAGACTTTTGTCACCTATCTCGAAAGCCGATAAAATGACCCTGGTTAAACTGAAGATTTTCAATTAAGCACTGATTCTGATTATCCCAGACCACTTCAGAATGACCCCTTCCCATTAAAAAAAACACTAAACCTGGTATATACATCCTGTTTGAAAGCAGCTCCTTGAAGAGAGATCCTTGCAGACAGCAAAGCTACCTTTTCAAGACATGGAGGGAGGAAATTAAAGTGTCAAAGCCAAGCACACTAGGGTTTAAATTCAATCAGTTGATCCTTTTTCCACATTAAAGTGAAAGGTTCAGATTTGTTGGAGAACAAAGCATTAGAGAAAAGGACAATGTTGCTAGTGAACCAGGTGCTCTGATAGTTCCTGGGATGAAGGCTCATACTACCTGTTAATCTGCCACTTACTTCCAACTATTTCTTCTTTTTTTTTTTTTTTTCAATTTCTATGGTGAAAACACTTTTGTCTTTTTAGGTATTCAACCCATTTTTAATACTTTCACCATTCAGAAAACTCCTTCTCGCTCTCCAGTTTCAATGAGAGGATTTCTCTTCCATTGTGATTTTCAGACACTTCACATTAATATCCCATAATAATCCTCACCAGAAAGATAGTCTGTTAAATGACAGTGTGCACAAGCGACATTTCAACATGATTGCTCTTCATTAACACACTGAGATTTTTCAAATCCTAATTAGCAGCCAGAAAAGGAATCCGTTCCAGTCCTTGCAAGACTTCCCTTCCCCCACAACTTCTGCTATAATTTTTAAATACCTTTCCCTCTGCCGTTTTACTCTACGTGAGTGGACCATGTCAGCTTTTCTGGATATTCTTTGCATTTTCAGAGTTTATGGGGCATGGAGATACCTAAATCATCTTCCCTATGATCAAGAAGTGAAAGGTGTTGACAGCAGGTCAAGGAATCGGTGTGATGCATGAATGACAGTGATGCCCATAACTGCACACTGGACCTCATTTTGCAGTGTATCATCACTTGCTTAGTCCCCATGAGCTGTTTCCCATAGTCTTGAAGCACTTTTCATCTTGGCTATTTCTTCTTACGCAAGAAGGTGACATATCAACAACACAGGGTAGAAAGTGAAATTGGGAAACCTGCCATTTTTCTCAAGTTTAAACAGGAATGTATGTTATATGTATTGTGTCTTACATTAATATGCCATGTCATATTGCATTTTAACAAACTGCTTTGCATCCAATTGTGTTGCAGTGTATTGAATTGCACTGTTGTGGACTGACTGGAACATAGTCTGTTTTGTGGCAATATTTTATATCATATTGTACCCTCACTTCATCTTACACATCAGGCTGCATTCTACCCTGGCTGCAATGATTAACCAGACAGTCCTGATAACCCCACACTAGAAAGTGTTATTCACTTGTTTGCACAATCTGGACTCAGTTGTCTCACTGCCAGGTTCAGGGAAGGGAGGAAAGACAAAACTTCATGGTCTGACTTCTCTCCGTTGCTCAGGTACGATCATAACCACAATTGCTGTGATGGCTACTGGCAGGCATTCACAGGTTCAGAGATAATCAGGAAGGATATTGCAACCATCTGGAAAATGGACCTTTTCTATGATGAAAAGAGAAAAGGGGATAATTTCCGTTTTTGGTGTTCCAGGCAAGCAAAATTGTGTGAATTGCGCACCAGGTTGGAAAAGCTGGATTGATGGGCTGAGGCCAATGGTGTGAGGTTCAACGAACTCAAGTGCTGGGTCCTGCACTTAGTCACAACAGACCCATACAGCACTACAAGCTTGGGGAAGAGTCGCTTGAAAGCTGCCTGGCAGAAAGGGACCTGGGGGTGTTGGTGGCCAGCTGGCTGAATATGAGCCAGCAGTGTGCCCAGGTGGGCAAGAAGGCCAACAGCATCCTGGCCTGTATCAGGAATAGTGTGGTGAGCCGGACTAGGGAAGGCATCATCCCCCTGTACTCGGCACTGGTGAGGCCCCATCTCAAGTACTGTGTCCAGTTTTGGGCCCCTCACCACAAAAAAGACATTGAGGTGCTGGAGTGTGTCCAGAGGTGGGTAATGAAGTTGGTGAGGGGTCTGGAGAAAAAGTCTTATGAAGAGCAGCTGAGGCAACTGGGGTTGTTTAGTCTAGAGAAAAGGAGGCTGAAGGAAGACCTTATCGCTCCTACAACTACCTGAGAGGAGGTTGTAGAGGGGGGGGTTGGACTCTTCTCCCAAGTAACAGGCAATATGACAAGAGAAAACAGCCTCAAGTAGTGCCAGGGGAGGTTTAGGACTGGATATTAGGAAAAACTTTTACACTGAAATGTTTATTATGCATTGGAGCAGGCTGCCCGGGGAAGTGGTTGAGTCACCATCCCTGGATGTATTTAAAGGACGAGTAGATATATTGTTTAGACATATACTTCAGATCAGTGATTTTTTTTGTCAGTGTTAAGTTGATGGTTGGACTAGTTGATCTGAAAGGTCCCTTCCAACCTAGGCAATTCTATGATTCTATGATTGGTCACATTAGAATTCAATAAAATGCACCTGCTCTTAACCCCAGCCTCATGCATTACAAATAAAGATCTCAAGGCAGTTCAGGCTGCTTTCTACTCTCTGGAGAAGGTTGAGAACTGACTTGATTGGTGCGTGCAGAGTAGAGTCTCTACAGAGCAGGGTTTGAATAGCAAGTGGCTTTCTAACAACAAAGACTGTGCCATATCCAGTAACTGGAAGTAGAAGCCAGACATTATCAGGTCAGTATTAAGCACGTACTTTTGCTCTCCCATCCTCTGTAAGTAGCTAAACACGGAAGTATGGAGACACAGAAGATAAGGAGGTAGAGACAATCACCAGGAAGGATGGGGAATCTTTTCCACCTTTCCAGAACCAGGGTGAAGATTCATCTGTGAAACCAAAATACCTATTTTTAAAATCATAAGAGCATCGTATGTGTTGCAGTCATTAGGTTGTGCATCAGGTTGGCATGATACCATGGCAACGGAATAGGTGACACATCCAGAAACCAGCCATTCCTGATGCCTTTTATCTCCAGTGGACAGTTGCATGAGGTGTACGGAGGCTGCAGCAGGAGAGGGGTTGCACAACTGGACTGCAGAGATGTGGGAGGTCCAGGCACGGCTGCAGAGAAGCTGGTGCACAAGTCAGGGTGAGCTGAGTGAAAGTCAACACCTTGAGCAAAGTGTAATTTCGGCCTAAGATGTAAATGGTAAGTGGTAGGTGAAACTCTTGTGGCTTAGATCTTGCACCTGCTTTCAAATTCGGTTTCGGGCTGATCTCAACATTCATCTCAGAGAAAAAAAAAAAAAAAAAAAAAAGAGTTCTTTGGCTCGTTTTGAAGAAGTGATATTTCTGTGAGGAATGTCTTCTTTCAAGGGATTTGTCTTTTTAAATAAACAAAACAAACTGCCCTCCTTCCCCGTCACTCCAATCCCAAACTTGACATTTTTCAGTCTTCTACCAAAGCCTTCATTTTCAAGTGAAAAACATCCCAGTCTGAAGAAACCCTGAAATGTTCAATGAGAAAAATAAAGTGCTGTGACCATTTTCCATGCAGTCTTGTTTTTTCCTGTAGACTCTGTTACAACAAAACACGATTTTTTCTTGGTGATGACTCTTGGGAATTTTAATGATGTGGCCGTCAAAGGGCTACAAAGATGATCAGGGACTGGAACACCTCTTTTATGAAGAAAGGCTGAGGGACTTGAGTCTTTTCAGCCTGGAAAAAAGAAGGCTTATAAATAATTAAAGGATGAGTGTCAGGAGGATGGGGCCAGGCACTTTTCAGTGGTGCCCAGCATCAGAACAAGAGGCAACGGGCACAAACTTGAACATAGGAAGTTCCATCTCAATGTAAGGAGGAACTTCTTTACTTTGAGGGTGGCAGAGGATTGTAACAGGCTGCCCAGAGAGGTGGTGGAGTCTCCATCTCTGGAGATACTCAAAACCTGCCAGGATGTGTTCCTGTGCAACCTGCTCTAAGTGACCTTGCTTTGGTAGGGAGGTTGGACTAGATGATCTCCAGAGGTCCGTTCCAACCCCTACCATTCTGTGTGAATTCTGTGATCAGGATCCCAATTCCCCACTCCAGTTTGCTAAATAATTCTGTGTAGCAGCATCGGCTGTTCCAGTGTTGCTCCTCACTTGTACCACTGAGAGAAGGGCCAGCCCTTGGTTTTGGAGGTCTTGCATTGGCATGGACTGAACTCCATCTGTGGCGTCCCCATGGCTTTTAATTTGTGTGTATGTGTGTGGACGCACATACATATTCTCCTGCCTGTGATTTCGTGTAAGCGTGTGGCCTTGCTTGTGCACATCTGTGATCACGGTGTTTTCATACAGCTCTGGGTATGCTTATATCTGTGCATGGGAATGAGTGTCTGAACCTGCCTGAATATGGGAATATCCCCAAATGGAATTTTAGAAGGTTATAAATCTTGATCTATGTGCATGTGCACTGCCCTGTGTGTCTGTGTGTGCGTTTGACTGTTGGCACAATAAATATTTAAAACCTCTATGCGATAAAACTTACCTTCAGTGTAATTTATAAACTCCAACCTTGCCAGAGACAGACATCTTTTTAAAAACTAATGGGACCTCTGAATTCAACTTTATTCCGTAAATTCTTTTGTATTATCAATTGCTACACTGGAGAAACACAGCGTAGGTCCTGATTTGGCATGTCAGAGCGGCACTGGTGTCTTTATAGAAACATTATTCATTGCCACTGTGCTCCTTATTACAGAATTAACACATTAATCTGCTAAGAGAAGAGAATATTGCAAAATCTGGTGTCATGGTGATTCAGTATGTCTCCGTATATGTGCTACATTATATTACAGAGTATTTTAACATATGCCAGGGTGTCATTGCGTTTATGGTGAGTTAGAGTTAAGGCTGGTTTTGCTTAGCATGAATGACTTGCCAGGGAGACCTGTCATTGTGCACATGGTGGATTATATCTAAGTCTTGCTTTATGTTCACTGCCTTGTACTTATATTTACAGCGAATGTTACCACGGATTTCCATTTCATATCTTAGGGATTTATTTATATAGAGAGGGGAAGCAAAAGTTGGTTTATTTTCTTCACTAATTTGTTGCTTTTAATGCTTGTCAGCTAGATTTTGGTTTTTGCAAATACTCAGAAAAAGGGATAAGCAAATACAGCTTATATTTCTGGAAGTTTCCCCATATCAAAAGGATTTAAATCAGAGAAAAAAAAAAAAAAAAAAAAGAGAAAAGCTGAATGAATTTCATTTGGAAGGAACTCAATTATGCTTCAGTATTTCTTCACAAAGACTTCCTGGTTTTCCACCAAAAATAATCTTCTTCTTCCGTTACTCCTTACATTGTTCACCCAGAATGTGTTAATGTGTTGGAAAAACAAAGTAGGTTCTTGGATATAGCCACCAAAAATAAAAGCTGATCACTTTTTAAACTTGAAAATTTTCTATTTCCAAACTCTTTTAAATCTAGTTCTTAGGCTTTCCTGGTTTTAATTACAACTTGAAGACTTCTGACAGATATGAACTGTTTGCATGAAAACTTTGATTTGATGAAAAAAAGGTATTTTCCATCCCTGAATGCTTATTATATCTTGTAGCTGTACTTTGGAGTTTGGGGGTGAGGCAGGATCCCTTTTACTCAGTATTGTGCAAAAGCAAAGACATTTTCTAGAGAATTTGTTCAAGTTATTTCTTGTTTACAAATAGGGAATGTAATATGATTTACTGCAGCATGTATGATGGCAAAGGACCCCATTGCATCTGCTATTTTATACCGCACTGCAAGAGTTATTCATGCACCTAGGAAGTGTACACCCGAAATAGAAAGAACAGACAAAGCATCTCTTTACTTTTTTCTTCCCCTATTTCATTATGATGAACTTGAAGCTTGGGGTGATGAAAGACCCTATCCATAATTTTTTTTTCCCTCTGTAAACAGCAAGTAAGTTTAAGAACATAAATTTTCTTTCCCTTCCCACAAACGTATTTTTGAACAACAGTCATTGATGCAGTTTTTGCACAGAAGACAATGACAACCAAATTATTCAGTTTTTTTCACACAGAAAGGGACTCTTGCTCCTACCACCCTATCTTAGAATCATAGAATC
>VXBO01001106.1:0-42421 GCA_013400135.1 Rhinoptilus africanus
AACTTATTTATATATTAAAACAATCTTCCTATACATGGCAGAAATTATCAGTACCTTTTGCATAAACATATGTAGAAAGTTATATGTATACATAATAATGATGATAATGTTAATAATCATTAGCACTACCAACAGCTTTCATAAAGCATGACCTTACCCCTGGTACTGCCTCTTACAGGAAATATAAAATAAATTTTCAAAAAAAATACAATAAACAAGAAAAAACTGTTATAAAGACACACATATAAAGCACACTAAATGGATGGAGGGGACATATCAATAAAATAAGTGGGGCAGAATAAAAGTAATAAGAATTTAGGCAAGTAGAGGCTGTTGTAAAAATATTTATTAGGAAAACAACAGAAAAGATGGAGTAAATAAACCTACATGAATGTCAGAAGAAAATGCGTCAATCACAAAAAGTATCTACTTGCCTTCTCAGCTGAAGTACATCAATGAAATCATAAGAAATAATTAGTAACTGCACTTAGATAGTGGTCAAGAGAAGGTTCAAAGTAGAACACTCAGCAAGTATGAATCAGCAAAAAAATGTTTAAGATGCATCTTTGTTTTACAAGAGCAAAGAGAATTCTGACTATACATTAGACAAAAAAAAAAGTCACACTGACTGATGCTGAATGCTTCCAATATTTATATTTTGATAAAGTTTGCTTTCACTCACACACACATAACCCCATTACATTCAGATGGAATTTGCATGACAGATCATGCCAGAAATGGCTTAGGTTTTTCACCATGAAAAGTTGAAAGCCAAAACATCTTCTTCTTGTAAAATTAAAAGTTCTTGCTCAAACACTTTAGATGAGTGGTATTCTCTTGATCTTACGTACATTGCATAATCAAATATATATTTTAATTTATTAAATGAAGAACATTCTCTCTGCTGTGTGCTGTTGCATTCAGAGATATCAGGCCACCTTCCAAAGAAAAGCTGCACCATTATCTGTCTTTCAAAAGCAACCTGATTTAGAACATTTATTATAAACCATAGACTTCCACATGATTCCACATGATGATTTGATTAACATCAGTACTAAGACTTTGAGGGAGCATCTGAAGGTCACAACAAAGAAACCAGATACAGATTTTGTACTTCAAATCTTCATTTTCTTTGGTGTAAGAGAGGATGTCTGGCAATCTACACTGAGGAGAAGTGCTGGAATACAAAGACTTTTGCAAATCAGGAATAAACTTTATTGGCAGGCTCATGCTGAGAGCTTGTACAGTGACCGCTTGCATTATGTCTGTCTTTAGCCTGTGCTGCTCTTTCTACAGAATTTTAAAGCAAGACTTTATCTGCCATTTCATCCAAAGTTTGATGTCTGTCCTTGGAAGAGTGAGCTAACTGATCCTAGGAAGCAGTAGACTGCAAGGTTACTGCAGCTTCTGAGTGACAGTTGATCTGGAGGATCAGTTTCTAATATTTCCCACTCATTGTGAACAAAGAGTCAATGAGGCTTCACAGAATATTGTGTAACAGATCACCTCTTCTCTGAGCAGTGCTTCTGGCCACCAGCATCCTTTTCCAAAGGTGAGAAATCAGTGACTGCAAATGGTTTCCTTGTTCCAATTCTTTTTCTCTCCTTGCTTAACTGTAATGACCCACAGGAATTGTTAACTTAGCTTTCAACTGTTTGTTGGATGACCTACAAAAATATTTTGAAAAATGGAAATTAGGTTATAAACTCTGGCTCTTATCACAGTGTGTCATGTTGGTAATTTATTTACATGATGGAACAAGCATTACACTGGAATTTCTCTTTGGAAATAGCTTCAGGGTTTTCAGTCCTGTGTCCAAACTTCAGTTTTATCATTATTGATTCTCTGGAGAATATTTCATTTATAATTGAGAAAACTTTCCTTTCCCTCTAACAACAACAACAACAATAATAATAATACATAGTGTAATTTAATGAAAGAAAATGTGAGATTTATTGTTCAAAATATTGAAATAGGCTCAAACTGTAGGTCTGTACTGATTTGCTGCACTAACTTTTCTGTGGCATTGAGCAAATTAATTGTTATTTTTGTACCTATGTTTGCTCAATTGTAAAACAGAAATTCTAAAACTATTTACTTCATGGGAAGTTTTTGGAAGGTTTAATTATGAGTCTTAATGGCCCTTAGGTGCATTGGATAGTAGATGTGTAAGTTGCAATACACTATTGTTCCCATTTGTCTTCTTTGTTGTGTTAGTTTCTTTGCTTTCAAAGTCTACAAAGGTGAATTATCCTTAACAGTAACCAGACCCTTACATTGGATACAGTCTGAGGAAATATACTGTAACAGTTGTTTCCAAGAGCTATATTTTATGTCACTGGATAGATTTAGATCTAGAAACCTGGAATAAACCCAAAAGTTTTCTTCATAACAGAATAAGAATGGTGAATACTGTATTTTATTTCTGCAGGTGTGAGAAACTGTCTGTAATAATTTAGCATTCAGTGGCATAGCCATACACTCATAGAAATGGAAGAATGTAATTTATGATATTCAGCTCAAGATAAAGTATCATCTAGATATGTCATTGAAGTAATTTTTACAAAATGGTTTTATGTTAAATATTCTGAAGGCCAAAGTCATTAAATCTGCAATCTTAATTATCTTGTCCAGCACTGGTGTAGATCTCATCTGAGATCATTAACTAATGTTTATAATGCACTATTGAATATTATAAACAGTTTTCTTTCAAGAGATGACTCATTTTTCCTCCTTTTTCATGAATGAATCACCTCACAGATCATATGTATTTGTTCATCAGGAGACACAGTAAATGGGCATATGGGTGCAGTCAGTTGCCTCTGTAACTTCAGGAAAATCTAGCAATCCTAACAAATCATTTTCATGTGTTGCAGGTGCTGCCTATTAGAAGAAAAATATGTACTTGGATATTTTTTAATTAAAGTTTCAATATTTTTAGTTATTATTCTGAAAAGAACTTAATTAGAAATTGTACTACTGAGTGTCCTGTGAAGTCAGAAAATATTGATGGTCAGTAGGTCAGTGCTACCAATATTTGACATGCACATGTGTGATACATGAGTGTCATGTGCTGCTATAAGTTAAACTTCAGAGTTTACAAGGCTCAAAGCTCCCTCCTCATGACAGAACATCCTCTTTAAGTAATCCTTTTCTTCTTTTTCTCCTTAATCTTCTTTCTTTCCCTTGTTTAGTCTGTCTTGCTTTGCGCATTATGAGATATTTCAATAGACTGAAATGACCTTAATTTATCCAGCTTAAACTGGATAAACACTTCCATAGACAACAAAACACTCAATTTTGCGTCTATCTTCTGAAGATGAAGTTGATATTGTTACACCACCTTGATCATGGGTAATGCAGGGACTTAAAATTTCAATGACAAAAATAAGAAAAGGGAACACCTTCATGGCAAATACAGAAATGTATTGTATTACAAATGTAGTATTACATATAATAACCCTTTAGGAGAAGGTACTATATTGCTGGAAATTCACACTGGCAAAAAAGCTAGGAGTAAGTGGCTTATAATAATTCCTAGTTGGCGTGAAAATAATTTTTACATTTGTGGCTTATTAGCACCTAAGTCTTGGTACATATATATGCAGTTTCCATATTGGTTTCTAATTTATAGAATCATAGAATATCTCAAAGGGACCCATAAGAATAAGTGAGTCCAACTCCCTGCTCCTCGCAGTACTACCTGAAGCTTAATGATATGGTTAAGAGTGCAGTCAAGATGGTCCTTGGACTCTGACAGGCTTGGTGTCATGACCACTTCCCTGGGCAGCCTGTTGCAGTGACTGACCACCCTCTCAGTGAAGAACTGTTTCCTAGCGTCCTAATGAACTTTCCCTGGTGCAGCTTCATTCCATTTACTTGTGTCTTGTTGCCAGTCACCAGAGAGAGGAGATCAGCACTTCCCCTTCTGTTGCCTGCCTTGAGGAGGCTGTCAACTGAGATGAGGTCACCCCTCAGCCTTCTTCAAGCTGAACAAAACAAGTTACCTCAGCTACTCCTCATAAGTCTTGCCCTCGAGACCTTTTAACACCTTGGTCACCCTCCTCTGGACACACTGTAATGATTTGATGTCCTCCTTATATTGAGGCACCCAAAACTGCACACAGAACTTGAGGTGGGGGTGCACCAGTGCAGTGTAGAGTGGGACAATCACCTCCCTTGACTGACTAGCTATGCTTGATGAAGCCCAGGACACAGTTGGGCCTTTTGGCTGCCAGGGCAGACTGTTGACTGATACACAATTTGCCATCAACTCAACCCCCCAGATCTCTTTCTGTGGGGTTGCTCTCTGCCTATTGTCTGCCAATTTGTACATATAACCAGGATGACCCTGTCCCAGGTTAATCTATCCCAGGCGCAGAATACGGCAGTTTTCAAATTTCATACAGCTGGTGATCACCCAGCTGACTAGTCTATCCAGATTTCTCTGTAAGGCCTCTCTAGCCTCGAGGGAGTCCATAGCTCCTCCTAATTTAGTACCAGGAGCAAACTTAATGTACATTTGATTCCTGCATCCATACCATTTATAAAAGCATTAAAGAGCATTGGCCCTAAAATTGAGCCCTGGGGATTGATGACTGGCCACCACCCTGTTGTAACTCCGTTTACTTTAACTCTTTGAGCCCTGCTGGCCTTCCTTGGTCAACTACGTGGGTCAGCTTGCTATAAAATTAAATTAAGCTGGTTAAGCAAGACTTTTCACTCGTGAACCCATACTGGCTGTGGCTAATGACTGCATTGCCTCTCAAATGTTTTTCAGTAACTCCAAGAATAACTTTCTGAATGATTTTACCAGGCACTGAAGTGAGACTGACAGGCCTGTAGTTACCAGGCTTTTCCTTCTTACCTTTCTTGAAAACAGGGACAACATTTGCCAGCTCCCATTCGACTAAAAATAATGGAGAGAGGTCCTATGATAACATCAGCCAGTCCTTTCAGTACCCTGGGATGAATCCTCTTGGGCTCCATAGTCTTATGTGCATCCAGCTGGAGCAGCAAGTCTCAAAAAAGTTCAGGGTTGACTCGGAGTTCATCATCCTCTCAGTCACAGGGCTCTGGGTGTCCCAGCGCCCCTCATCTTTCTTAAAGACAGAGGTGAAGGTGGCATTAAATATCTCTGCTTTGTCTATATCCCTATTTGTGAGGTGACTGACCTCATCAAGTAATGGGCCAATGTTATGTCTGCTCTGATTCTGTTAACATATTGAACAATTCTTGAAAATATTCTTGAAAAAAACAAATAGGAAACTGGATTACTTTCCATTACTGCTTCCCCAATTGGTAGTTGTAAATATTCACATTAAAGTATTAATCCAATTAAGGGATTTAGGGGCTTATTTGTTCCTTCACAAGCCAAAATCCAACCCATAGGAACAACTGACATCCCCAGAACCACTACGCAGCTACAGTCCAACCTCCAGTTAAGCTGTGTCCCCCTCCATTCTCATAAGAGATTTTAGCGCAGAAAAGCTGTTTTCAGGTTCTTGTTCTGCAGCAGGTCTAGTGGTGATTACAAGAAGCCAGGGCAGTTGCAGCTGAAATGGGAATCCTGGGTCATGGGTGGGCTAGGGGGAAATCCTGAGGGTGTCTGGACATGGGCAGCAAGACTCATGAGTGCTCTCAAGGCCCAGATACTCTCTGTGTTATCAAACTGACAAAAAGTCTCAGGACTGATTTTGGTCAGTTGATAGTCCCCTGTATTTTCACCAGGCTGGAGAATTAGACTGGGCCAAGAGTTGCAGGCTGTTTGCATGTGGTCAGTTTGTTTAGAAAGCGACACTGTAGTTATATGGATACTAGCATAAAAACTAGAGTTGTCCCATGCCAGTTGCCTCAGTGCTGAAGAACAAACTCAGAGACGTTTAACTTATCAGTGCAGATAAAGCACATCTGTGTTAGAACACATCTGAACAGGTGATGGTAGTGCTCTGTACAGGCAATGCTGCTCGTTCAGGTGTTGAAAGCAGTTCAGCTGAAACACTGTGGAGCCAGCTAACTCTTAACATGGATTTATCAGACTAAAGGGCTTTATCTCTCTGCTTCCCTTCCCACTAAAACCATCCAGTGCAGAGTAAATACTTCCAATTTTGTGGTGGTTTAGTGATATTACAACAGCACTCCTTTCCCCACAACTGGACTGGATTGACCCTGCAGTGGAGCCTACTATTTCAAAGTACTGATAGGTTGACGGTGTGGATGAGGTTCATCTGGCCTGATGAATACCTCTGCATCCAGAGCAGTCACCTGCAACTTCATTTGTGGTCACTAGAAGGAAATAGAAAGTCTTGGATGCAATTAATCTCACAGTAAAGTAATTGTCTAAAATAGGTCAGGAAAATAATGCTCAGTAAATTATCTTTTTTTTCCACTTGATATATATAAAAGACCCAAGTGCGACTAGTTCAGAAGTAGATGTAAAATGAGGTATTTAAACTTTGATTAGGTGGATTTCACACTTTTCTTTCCTGTTGGCTTATTCCTATGTTTTTATTTTAACTGTAACTCGTATTACCTGAGTTCCAAAGCAGATCTGCATTGCTGTAATAAATATCATCATTATTATAATTATTTGCATTCTCCACTAAATTTAGAATGTTGTATAATAATGTAGACAGAGAGGAAGTGACCAGCTGTCTATGCGTCTGAAAACAGGAAAAATTCACTCACTTCCATGCTAAAGGATCTTCTTGAGTGTTATGAAACCATAGCGGTAACTAAAATCTATTCTGGGCTGTTTCTCTGCACCAGGAGACCATTATCATGATAATTTAACACCTGTATCACTGATTTTTGGTAGTGCAACCTGTAATCAGAGTCTGAAGCAATCCCTGAAGCAGTTATAATTTAGATTATAGTTTAATATAAAACAGTATTGGTTCTGAGCATTTGGATCACAAAATGTGGAATACCTCACTAAGCAATGATTGCAATAAGTAGGATTTAACATAAAAGAGGGCAATATCATAATTCTATAGTCTTGAAATGCAGCCAGGCTTGACTGAGCTTGTATCTTGAGCAGGGTAGCCCATTTTTGTTGGCATGATACCATACAGGAAGCTTTCATGAAACATCTTTCTGGTACTTTTGTCTAGAGTAGGCCCAGTAGGCACTTCTAATTTACCTTCAGGTCATGATTTTGAAGGGCAGTCAGTATAACTCAAGAGACAGAGTAGTCCCATGAAAAGAAAGTTTTATCAATGAGACATCTTGGATATTACACGTGGGGGAAAATAACACAGCCAAGCAGAGCTGTCAGCACTCTGCTGTGTACCTTCCACCTCTACTGTCTCACCAACACTGACAAAGTCTGGAGGACAGTCGGCACGGCATAGATGCCCATAAAGCTTTCTGTCAC
The DNA here is from genome assembly GCA_013400135.1 of Rhinoptilus africanus. NCBI lineage: Eukaryota > Metazoa > Chordata > Aves > Charadriiformes > Glareolidae > Rhinoptilus > Rhinoptilus africanus. The sequence continues at coordinate 7,376 of VXBO01001106.1, forward strand.
AAGGGATAAGGAGTGAGAAGGTACCTAAGCTATTCTCTCTGCTTATTCCTTTGGAGTTGATTAGGAAAGGAAAATTACGTCTTCTCTCCCAAAATGATTATTTGTTTTTGTGCTGACAGTGTAACCAGCAATGTAGGTTTTGGTTCTGCTATAATGTGATCTGTGCTCCTATTTTAGACAAAACCCTGTTTGTTTTTTTGTAATTTTTTAGCTTTCCCCAGTGAAACTGCTGTCTATGTAAATTTTGCAGGTCCATAAAGCCCTGGGATGGGCTAGAAGGACTGGCAGCTGAACCATGAGTTATGTTCAAGTAAAAAGAAAGTCTTCATCATTGGACTTATTCATTGTGATAGGTTCCAGGTCAAGCATCATGTAGCATCTCTACCACAAGATAATACGAGAGGAAAGGTAAACAGATCTTGGTGGTTTTTTTTTTTATTCTAGACAGAACTGAATTCTTGAAATGGAAACACTGTGTGGAATTTGATTTCTTTTGACCTTCCTGCTTGACTTCAGAACAGCTTAGGGAAAGATAAAGAGTGTAGCCACATTTATGTTGCTCTGGTACTCAGATTCCCTGGGTGAAGGTTTCAAGCATCATCGTCACTGTTCAAAAGTGGTTCTGCCATGTTGCAGATCCATCTGACACATGACTCCTGCTCAGACCAATGACATTCAGATGCCTAAATAATCAGAAAGTTCTGGACCTTAATGACTTTTACTAGCCCTCTTCCACTGCTTAGTGAAGTCAGGAAATTTCTTGCTGAAATTTAATAATAGTTCATATATATTATTGAGAAGGAAGTTCTAAAGTGGTATGGCAGGAAAAAGCCTTGAGGCTTAATATGGAGAGTTATGGCTGAGGCATTTTACTGTCAGTGGAATACTTAAAATTTCTTTCCACAAAATTCCTGTTCACCTACAACTGTGGGAAAGCTGTCTTATTGTCTAATTTTCTAGTGATAACACTCACTGTAGGCTCAAGTTTGTGTTAAAACTGTGGGGAATCAACTCGCCACATCCTGACATTATGGAGTCCCAGTTCGCCACTATCAATCCAGTCGCATTTAATGTACCGTATTAAGCTATCATGATTTGGATACACTAATAGCAGGCTGCGCCTTAAATACAGTCGTGCTCATGAACTAGCACAGCCGCCATCGAGTCTGCGGTCGCATTCAGTGAGAAACCTAAACGACTAGCTACTTAAAGAGTGCAGTTTATTTAAGCAACAGAAAACAGGTTCTTTGGATTTGTTGGTGGACAATACACTGTTTGCAAAGCACGCACAAGTAAAAGTAATGTTACTTATACAAAACGCACGACAAAGTTACGAACTCTACAGCCTGGCTATAATTGTAGGAAAAAGATTCTCTAGAGAAATTTCTAAGTTTCCTGAAGAAGCGCTTGGTATAATATAAGTCTTACCCAAAGGCGTCCCTATGGGGGAGAAGAAAGGCTCAGCCCATCAACTGGTCCCAGGAGTCNTCCACCGCGGAAGCTTCTTGATTTCATGCTTTTCCTTAAGCTATGAACAATGCTATACTTTTACATTTTCAGCCAATTTTAGTAATTATCCCACACACTGACAGAGGGTTTAAAGGGAGGCTGTGTTGAAATCATAAACTTAAATGATGCAGTTGAGCAATGTTCTAAGCATCTTTAAATGCTGTGTCACTGGATGTGGAACCAGTGCTGTTTTCAGACCATACCCATTCAATCAGCCTAGCAAGCTTCTCCAGACTGTGTCAGTCGAACTGTGGTCTAAGCATAAAATGTTTTTCATGGCATTACAATTCTGACAATGGAAGTTCTTCCCAATTAAAAAAAAAAAAAAAATCTAGATAGTTTAGGCAAGTTCAAAATTAGGTAGTAGCTGATAAGTGGTTTGTAAATTATGAATAGTCTGAACCAAGGTCCCTAAAGTCCTACAGTTTGTGGATCTGGCAGCTTATGTGCCTGAATCCCATAGATTTTTGTGTTTAACTCTTGCCGTGTCCTTTCAAATGAGAACAAACAGAAGCAACAATGGCTTCATGAAGATTTTGCTATTTGTGCATTATGAGACATTAGTGTCTTGCCCGATTAGGAAAAGAATTCCTTTTGTAATTTCTACCATTAAGCAGTGTGAACCTGTCTCTGACGAATGTGGGAAAGAGCTGGCTTTTATATCATGTTATCAGCAAAGTAGTAGCAACTAGCTCAATTTTATTCTATTTTTCAGACTTCCAAATCCCAAAATAAATATTTTGGAGTTTGAAATTACTTCAGCAAAGCTTGACATGGTAATAATGGCTCACACTTGTGCTAGTTATTCCCTAACCGGGCCCTTAGCCATATTATTTGCATTTTGTCTTTGCTCACAACTATCCTTCTTATGTTCTTGTCAAAGCTATTACACTTGCTGTTGCAAAGAAAGGAGGCTATCTGTATTCCCAACATTCTGGGGCAGAATAAAGGAGCAAACACTTCTGCACAAAGCTCCTTTGAGCTATTTAACATACTTTCTAACAAAAGGAAAGTTGACATTGAACACTCAACAAAGAACAGAAATTATTTCTTAAAACATAAAATGCAAATGATAATTCAATCATTAGGAAAAATTCCATTAAGTTCAGGAAAATTCCATTATGCCTCCTTAATTACAGTTTGTGGACTAGCCACTGTTGTACTGGGGTGCAAAAGTTCTGTTCGATTTTGGTTTCAGTTTTTATTTGCCTACTGACAAAAAAATTGCTTAGAAATGTAGATGTATAATTCCCTTCTTCCTTCTATTTCATTATTACTAATTATAAAAAGCCCTTTCCTCAGGAAAAAAAAGGAAATTCTCAGTAGGAACAAAACAGAATTAAGCTGTTATTCCTATTCTACCAAAAACTTGCATCCTCCCTTTATTTTTATATATTTTAATAGTCCATTACTTCCTATTAATAAAGATGATACCATATTGAGAGAAAGTAAGTTAAAACAATGAGTAACAGCTAACAAAAGCTTGGAGTGTCTGGCTTGTTAAGCACTTGTCAAGCACTAATTTTTCTAAATATAGCCACATTTGGTGCCATTTTTTGGAAAAAAAAATGTAGCTACAGATTTTAGTCACCTAGAAGTCTGAATATGGACAATTTGGATTAATGAGAGCAATAAGGAGACTGGGCAGACAATGGCATATTCCAACAGGTAACTTTAGATGTGGCCCTAATGCCTGCAAGTTAGGTGACATTTGAACAACAGAGTTCTAAGACACAAAACTGAAATATTGTACCAACATTTTTGTGTTGATCACACAGAGGTTCAAAGCAAGCCTTTGAAGAATCTTAGTTATCCCTTACCTACCACATTACTTAACAGAATTAATAGGAAGCATTATCGACATCTGTATTTTTAAAAAAAATCAAGAAAAAAAATAAACCAAAGTTTTCTTTCCTGACAAATATTACTATATAAATAGGTGACTTATGACCTTCACCTGTGTTAATTTGAATCTGTCCTTTCATAGAAATAGGAGAAAAGGAAAACTGGAGAGTGAGGAACTCTATCGTGTGTTGTCATATTTCAGCATCTTATTGAGTGGAAATCTAATTTTGGAGACACATGACATAGTTTAAAAATGCTTTCATCCACATAAATTCTTGTTTGGTGGGGAGTGTCACTAAGAATAAATCAGACCCCACTTGTTGCAGAGTGGATGGAATAGAAGATTGCCTTTGTTAGCATTTCTTTTTTATTAGCTAGAACTAGAAACAGAATTCTCTGTATCAGAGTATTCCCTGTAACATTTAGATGCACATTAATATGTCCTTATATTGAATTGCAGAAAAGATCACAAGTAAAAGTGACCAGTCCTCACTCATGTGACAGGTGTGTCTTCTATGTAATGATGATTGTGGCACTCATGCACTATTACACCATCCTGTTGTAAAATTTCTAAGAAATGCTTCTGGTCTGCCAGGCCAAAACAGTTCTATCTTGAGTTAATTTTGCAGACACAACGTTTGGTGTGTGATTATTATACAACAGCTAAAAAATTCTTCTGATTTGTGTCCTTAGCTTTGCAATAGTTGTGTAACCCACTCACCTAGCATAAGATATGTTTGACTAATGTATACAGCAAGTAAGCAGTAAAAGTAGTTAAAATGTTTAGAGTGGGTGACCAGGTCATGAGAAGTTTCTTTATTGAGAGGATTTAGAGTCAGAATTGCAGGTGAGATGGAGCTGAGAGTATAGCATTAGAAGAAGTAGTGTGAGTCTGTGAAGGTGACTGAAGACTAGATAGCTAGAGAGATGAAGTGCTGAAGGGGAAGGCATCTGTAAGCTTCATCATTCCCCTTGTTTTGGGATTTCAGACCCTCTCTATCTTAGAAATAGGTCCCTCCTTCTGCTCTTCAGTGCAAACTGATATCCAGGGAGGTTGTTGCATCCTGCTTGTTTCATGTGTCTCCAGAGTGTGGCACTCAGCCCTTCTTACATAAACACTTGTTTCTCATACAGCAGGACCTGTAAGACGAGGGAGGTTACCGTTTCAGTCTACATGATAGGTTCCCCCTGCTTGACTATGGAGAGACAGACATTGATGAAACAGTTTTACTATGTTCTGTCTTCAGTATTGTGATGCTTCCAGTCAGTCTCAGCTGCCTGCTTGGATTGTTTTGATTTGCTATTCTTCACAAGGATTTGGGTCCACTTAGTGATCCACGTCTGACTTAAAGACTTCTGGGTTTTTAAAGATGTAAGTCCAAGCTGCCTTTTCTTTGCATCATTCTTGAAATGATACAAAGTAAAACATGATTATTTTATGTGACAAACAGAAAATAATGTTTTAAGGTTTTTGAGGTGCAGAGGGTGGGAAAAAGAAAAAATGGCTATACATACCTGAGTTCCCAAAACTTGAGAACTGGAGGGTTTCTCATGTTCAGAGGACAGTAAAGAAACATTGTTTTCCTCTGATTATTTTTTTTTTCTGCCTGAATGCAGGCTCTGAGGCAAATACATGCCCTGCTCAGTCCAATGTTAACAGAAACTTAATCACCTCATACAACCTTCTCCTTCTTCCCCATCCTACATGAACTAGAGCATTTTCTGTAGAAACTTCATGTGTTGAATTCAGACTAGCTTAAGACAGCTGTGCTGAAGTGTAGATGTAGATGTTTGAGCTCGCTGTCTAAGCCATCATTGTGACAGATGGAGACCTAGAATGGGACTTGCTTGTCCAAACATAGACACTCAGTTCTTCTGAGATGCACTAGGGTTATCTGAGGCATCCTAAATGTGCTAGTGGAGATGATATATGACCTTAGGAAGACACATTCTTCCATACTCAGATGGCAGTAGACACTTAGGTTTCTGAATCTCACTCTTGTGACTGCTTAGATGACTCATTCTCTTGACTTCATTAATTCTACTGAGCAAGAGAAAATGTCTTAACCTTGAAATGAATGACACCTTCAAACTCTTGATTTAGTAGCCCAGACTACATAAGAAATATCAAGGATATATTGGAGACTTATGACCTTATGGAGAAACACTTGAAGGCCAGACAGTATACCTTATATATTCTTAAGTGGCATATATCAGGATGACTAACTGGATATATTTTTTTGAAGTAAAGAGTTAAGCTTCCTTGTAGTATCTTGTCACCTCTCAGAAAATTCCAGAATTATTTTGAAAAATAATGCTAAAAATGGGGAAAAAATTAGCATGGCTTTAGCTCTGCTTTTCTCAAAATATGTCCCAACATGTCCCAAAAAAGTGTATGTACACTCTGTTCTCATATTGTACTGAACAAGGGTTACTAGTGTTTGTGCAGAGTACACATTTGGCTAACAAAGTTAATGAAAAGATATACCTGTTAATGTTTGCAAGCTCAGACCAGGTTTTACAATCAGTTCATTCAGTTTCACACGAACAATGCTCTCACGCATGACTAAGCCTACAGCCACATTTGCCTTCAGAATTGTTATTCTTGTCCATAGCAAGATCTACAATTTCTTTCCCTATTCTTTCGTTACTGAACTGACTATCATACCAAAAACAAAGAATTCAAATGTAAATAAGGAAGAAACGTAGAAGATCCTTTCCCTGCTCTGGGACTCCATCACAGCTCTTCCAAAGCACTACAGTGAATACCTCTGCCTTTTAACTCCTGAATGCAGTTAGGCTATTTACAGTTAATTTACTACTCTGGGGGAGAGGTAAGGCTATCTGAGTATATATTGAAGTGTCTCTCTTTTCTATTTTCAGAGGCATTAAAGTTTCTGAATCCATACACATAGTACAAATTCATGTCAATGAAGTTACATCTAAAGCCTGTAGTATTTATTAGTAATATCTCAACATGCTGAAAAACTTCTTTACGTTGAGGGTGACAGAGCACTGGAACAGACTGCCCAGGGAAGTTACGGAATCTCTTTCTATGAAGATATCCAAAACCCACCTGGATGCATTCCTGTCCAACCTGCTCTAGGTGAACCTGCTTTGGCATGGGAGTTGGATTAGATCATCTCCAAAGGTCCCTTCCAACACCTATGATTCTGTGATATTTTAATTATCTTACCCAATCTAGAAACTATAGATTTATTTTTCATTGTCTTTTTCAACTTGATGGCTAGGTTTTTATGTTTTCTTTTCTTTTTCTTTTGCTGAATGAGTTGTTGGCATTTCTGAAGGTAATACAATTTTAGTTCTTGCAGCAGTGAGTCTCAAAGATGAAGCATAATAATTTAGACAGTTAATTCTACTGTATTCATGAAGTACTTCTTTTGGTTTACATGGGAGCCTAACATTTCATTTTCCATAGGAATGCATCTGTCACAACAGAGCAAGTGAAAAAAAATTACTGTAATATTTGAAAAAGTGATCCAAGACTATCTTCATCAAGTCAGAACAAGTGAACGTGAGACAACATTTACTTAATAGCCTGAACATATAGTAATTTAAAATTGCATTGCTGTAAAATTTTACTTTGAAATCTTATAAATATTTCAATTGTTTTAAATATAAGGACCAGGGCACTGATATCAAATGCCAGTACCATGGTACTGCAAACTCAGCAGTTACTCCATAACAAGTTATATTTTTAAAATAAGTATTCTCTCCATGTTTATAGCTAATACTGAACCAGAAAGCATAAAATAAGTGTTTTAAATAATCTCCATATTGAAAATCAATAATTTGTTCACTTATTATGAGCACAGTATGTGACATAAAAATATCATAAAATTTGCATTACATTTTCTTCAAGGACTCTTTAAGGAGTCACAAACAGTGCAGAACCATTTACTCCCCTACATCTTTTGTGAACAACATGAAAGCTCTAAGTCCTTCAAAACCATGTCTATACTCTGACTGCATACATTTTGCATTTATTTTTACTGTGATGGTGTAGGAAATAGCTGTGTTGTGGACCCTAAGTGTAGTATGTGCAAATAAGCAAGTAGAAGCTTTGTAACTGGGGAGATTAAACTGTAATTGCTACTTTTATATTTTTCATTCTTTAATATAATATTTTGATCCTATTTAATGTTCTACAGAAGGGGTTATAGAGGATTATTGTCAGCCTTTGAAAAGTTCATTTAGGGCCTATAATTAAGAAGATGGAGGGGAGGCCACCACTGAAAGAATGACTTCCTTTTTATTTTAGTTTTTGGATTGTATTTAACCTTTTCAAATGCTGGATGCTATTTTGACTAGCACTACAAATTATATACAGCTTGATTTTGTTCAGAAGGAATTAATCAAAAAGTTTGGATTTATTTTGGTTTAGAAGTTTTGTAATCAAAACATATGTTAATGAAAAAAAGAAATATTTTTTTTTATCAAAAGGCAGAGGTAGCTTCAATTAATTTCAGACCACTATGGGAAAAGTGGTTTTTATAAAAGGACCTTTCAATACTTAAAAATCCTTTCAAGACTTAAAGGGGGCTTTTAAGAAATATGGGGACAGACTATTTAGTAGGATCTGTAGCGATAGCACAGTGGGTAATGGTTTTAAACTAAAAGAGGGTAGATTCAGAATAGATATAAGGAACATTTTTTTTACAATGAGGGTGATGAAACACTGGAATTGGTTTCCCAAATTGGTAGTAGATGTGCCATCCCAGGAAACATTCAAGGTCTGGTTGGACGGGGCTCTGAGCAATCTGATCTAGTTGAAGATGTCCCTGCTTATTAAGGGGGGGGTGGATTAGATGACCTTTAAAGGGCCCTTCTAACCCAAACTATTCTATGATTGATTCTATGATTTTATGACCATATTACTAAAAGGTTCTGTTCCTCCACTGCTTCTTTTCTACACTCCACTGCTAAAATGGGGCTCAACTTCTTCTACAAGCCTGGTTATGGGGAGCTATCAACATCCAATTGGAAAATCTCATCACTGGGTTAACAAGGCACTGCCTTCTAGTTAATAAACAGAGGCTTTCAGCAATGGTTTCCATACAGAGAGCTTTTGTTGTATCAAAGGAAAATTTCACTTGTATCAATTTGGGGACCAAATTTGTTCCCAGATTAACTTTGGGAACACGAATAGAGCAGTGAATTTTGCCAAGTATTTTGTACACACTTCCCTGCTTCATAGCCTTTTCTGTTTTTCTGATGCATAATTTATCATTTTTAAAAGTTAGTAAATTGTTATTTTTGAAAATAAATTTTCACCCTGATTATCCACTGTCTTTTGGTTCATCATGCGCAAACTGCTTACAATTTATAACCAAGCAAGCTATGAAAGTATTTTTCACCCACTTTGCAGATATGTAAATGACCTTAGATATCAGAAAGCAAAGGAAAACTAGATCTCACTGTGAAATATCCTTTCCTTTAAGAAGGAAAAAAAAAAAAAAAAAGAGACACGCGGTCCATGCAAAAACCAATCCCCCCAAAACATACCAACCAAAAAAAAAGTCAAGAGTAACTCTACCTCACTGTTTCACATTAAGCCTTATATGAGTAGATGAAAATGCCAATTAGTGTTTATTGATTTTTTTTTCCATTCTCTGAAAGAAAACATTGACTTTGACAAAATCACTAGTGTCTAATCCAACAAGACAAGATTTTTTATGTGCTGTTTCTGTATACTCGTGAAACTTCAGGCTGTCAGGTTAGTAAGTGATTAATTTTCCTAACTTAAGTCTTACTGAATATAACTCTATATTGACAGAAACCCATGGATTTTGTCTTTACAGCAGCCTTCTGTGAGACTTGTTATAGAGAATGTAACATCTTTAATGGCTCTTGCTCTGGCTATGAGGAAGAAGCATACAACCATTTTATGTTTGTTGACTTTTGCCTATAGCAGTATAGATTTCAGAAAGTTTCAGAGGTGACTAGAGATTTGGGAACACTGAGTAAAAACTAAAAAAATAGTAACTCCATGTAAGGTATCTGTGGAGAGACTGAACACTGAGACTTCAGCAGTTCTTTTAAAATGAGATTGTATTGAAGGAGTTTGTATTGACAACCTATGGTGAGTTTACACTTAGCTAATTAGCAATACCTTTGTGAAAACTGTTTGCACAACCATCCACCTCCCCACGAAATGGGGAAAAAAGGAGAGGTATAACAGCTTCTCATCTTGAATCAGCTCAGTGTTTTACTAGTCAATCTGGCCAGAACGAAAGAACATCAAATGCAATCCCCAGACACGTGGATTGTATTAAGGATAGAATAAGAAGCCTTAACTCTGTAGTTCCTGGCTTTTGTTGGATTATTTTTACACAGCTTTTGTATTTAGGGAGGATTATGGCACACATGGTCAATAAGATCACACAGTCTTTTTAGACCCCTGTAATACTTCAAGGTGCAATGAAATGAGTTAAATATGGAGAGAAAAGCCAGTCTGAGTCTGCCTTTTGGAGTTTTAAATGAAAACTTCTTGAAAATTTTAACAAGGTTCTTTCCATAATTTTTAACATTAACAGGGAAAAAAATTGTAGAAGAGAATAAAGAAGACCTCAAACTGAAAGGACCTGGTCTAATTACAGTGACAATTATTCTCCTTTTCATCCATAGTGATCATAGGAGGCCCTTTAGAGTTATTATGATTTTAGTTGAAGTACATGGGACACTGCTACTTAATTTCCATGTGATCTTAATGTAACTGTTATGATTCCTCCATCAAAAGCATAATCATACATTCTATGGTAGTCATAGTGTATTGTGCCAATAAATACTACTAAGGAAATTTTTCATGCACAGCTCATTGACATAATAGGCTATAATGTTTCTTTTAGTGCTGCTATGGTCTACTGTATCAATGCCTACTGTGGGAGACTTTAAAGCACTCATCCAAGCACAGAGGGTAACTATACATAATAAAAATCTTTATGAAGTTTTTGGAAATAAGCAATTATTCTGCACTGCACTGTTCATTTTATTTGTAAGTGCCAAAATCATTAGCATACACAAGGGACAGATGTGATATTCAAATTTTCCCTTAAAGATTGAACTAACTACACTTTCACAGGCTTCAAGAACCTTCAAGATTTGTTTTTTGTGTTGTCTTTCATTTTTCCTGATGTCAAAGTGCAAAAAAACCACAAAGGTAAAACTTAACTCTCTCCCATTTAATGATCTCATGCTTCTCTATAATTTTGTAAGAAAAGGTCATAGTTGCTTCATCTTCCTATCTGAAAGCTGTGCCTCTAATCTGAAACCCTTGCTTAAATTTTTTTCTTTATGAAATGGACAGAGAGAAGTACCTCCAGAGAACAATTTGGAAGAACATTCATAAACTAGGTACCTAAAATGAGTGGGATGAATGACTCACTGAAGAATTTAACCTAGCTTTCTAGCAAATACATACCACATAAAATATATCCCAGTATTTATGTAGAAAATACAGACTCTATATTTTCAGAATTTCAACTAATCTGGATGAAAAGAGATTAGTTTAGGACAAGCGAAAGGACCTTTCACACTAAATAGAGTGCATTGTTGAATAACTACGGCTTTCTGATGTGAGTACCAGAAATGATTCAACAGGAAATTCAAGAAATCATGCAGCTGCCAGTAATACATTAACTGTGCTACAGGGCTGTGAAAAAGTTTAACCATCCTCCAAAGGTGCACTAGAGTATGCTCTATATCCTCAGAGAACTCATTTTTCCTCTTTCTTGTAGAATATTGGGTTGACTTTGGATGGTTGCCAGGTGGCCACAAATACACTTTATTATTCTCCCTCCATCAACAGGACAGGGGAAGAAAACACGGTGAAAAGGTCATGAGTTGAGATAAGGACCGGGACACTCTGTCTGATAATTTCTGAGTGACACTCAGAAATTACTGTCATGGGCAAAAGAGATTCAGCATGGGGAAACAAATTTAATTGATTACTAATTAAACAGAGATGGATAATAAGAAATAAGAACAAGTGTAAAAACACCTTCCCACCACACCTCTCCCTCCTTCACAGGTTCAGCTTCACTCTTGACTCTTCTATCTCCTCCCTCTGAGCAGTGCAGGTGAAGGGTGAATAGGAATTGTGGCCAGTCCATAATGTTTTTTCTCTGCCTCTCCTTCCTCCTCACTCTCTTCTCCTCCAGTGCTGGGTCCCTCCCACAGGATACAGTCCTTCACGAACTTCTCTAACATGGATCCTTCCCACAGGCTGCAGTTCCTTCAGAACCGTTACAGCATGGATCCTTTCTGTGCTGCTGTAGTCCTTCAGGAATAGACTTCTACAGTGTGGGTTCCCCACAGGCCACAGTTCCTCCCAGAAGCCTGCTCCAGCATGGGTTCTCCACAGGCTGTAGCTTCCTTCAGGACACATCCACCTGCTTTGGTGTGGGATCCTCCATGGGCTGCAGTGTGGATATCTGCTCTAACATGGTCCTCTACAGGCTGCAGAGGGGCAACCTGCTTCATCATGGTCTTCTCCAGGAGCTGCAGAGGAATATCTGCTCTGGCGCCTGCAGCACCTTCTCCCCCTCCTTGGGGTCTGCAGAGTTTTTTCTCTCTCATTGTCTCACTCCTTTCCCAACTGCTTTTGCACAACGTTATTTACCCTTTCTTAAATATGTTTTCACAGAGGTGCTACCAACATTGCTGACTGTCTCATCTTTGGCTAGCTTTGGGTTCATCTTGGAGTAAGGTGAAACTGGCTCTGCCCAACATGGAGGAAGTTTCTGGTGCCTTCTTACAGAAGCCACCTCTGCAGCACTCTTCACCTCCCTCCCCCCTGCTACCAAAACCTTGCCATGCAAATCCAATAAAAATATAAAATAGAGCTTTTTTAAAAAATGCATCTTTTCATTTTTCCTTTTTTCCTCGTCTTTTTCTTTTTCTTTTGCCTTTTTCACCCATCTCCTTCCTTCTTCTCCTTCTCCTTCTCCTTCTCCTCCTCCTTCTCCTTCTCCTTCTCCTTCTCCTTCTTCTCCTTCTCCTTCTCCTTCTCCTTCTTCTTTTATCTTCATTTTCCTTTCCTGTTTTTAACCCTAATCAGCTGGCATACAGTCAATGGTGACATGACACTTGTTAAGTATGATAAGACTAAAAAGTCAGTTATGGTTTTTTTTGGTTGGCTGCACAATTAACTTAGACTTTTTCTGGATTTCAGTAAGGTTCTGGCCTGCATGATGCAAGCTAAAGGTTCGGAGCTTGACACTTAGTGGCGACAAACATTGTCGTGATGGATCTTTGAAACTGTTGTCCGTAAATGAAAAAAAAGGTGCTAACTTTGCCAATTTAATAATACAAGTTGAAAAAAGTTTTAATAGGAAATATTTATTTTATTCATAATGGGCTGAGAAATTTCTCTCCTAGGCCTAATGCCTAACACATTCAAACCTGAAAAAGGACTGGCAAGAAAAAATGTGGACAGTTTCTTAATTATTTTGTTACAAACAGTGTATCTGATGAATGCAAAATAATTCAACTGACATTTCTATGGCCCACTTCGGAGCAAAGGTCAAGCGTTAGACTGATTTATGATTAATCGATCTTATGGTTATGGGACCATTCAGAATAGCATTACCTGTGCTCAGGTTCTCTAGTCATTTAAATAATTTGAAGGTGTCTATCATAGATGAATAACATACAAGAAAATTAAATATAAGACTAGAAAATACAGAGGTTGTAACACAAGTAACAACAACCCGCCCTATTTAAAACTCCTGAAGATGTGCCTTTCAGGCGTTCACTGATTATAGAGTGCTTTGCCAGTCTCCAGTCATAGCATCTCAGATTTTAGCCCTTGTTTTTCATGGCAAATCACTGCACCATTCTAGATCTTACTCTTCTTTGAAAAATTTAGTGATGATACCTCTTTTCTATACTGATTTGGGTGTCTAAATAATGCTTTAAGAGTGGGATTCCTTTCATCTATGTTTAGGTATGAACAATTCATGTTTGGTTCCAGTTACTGTCAGAGGGGACACATGGCCACTTTTAGGACAAGATTCAGATGACCTCTTTTAAAATATATTTTAAGTATTTATTTGTTTCTATAGATTACAAAAGAAGTCTATTAGATTATTAAATTGGAATTGTATGTCTCTACTATTGAGCTGGTCAGGCGATACCCTACTGCAAAAATTCCCCTGAGTTTGGCTATTATCTGCACTAGTACTTTGTAAACTATCTCATATGGAGATCAAGTATATAAACTATGCATGTGGACACCTGAACCTAACCCTCTTAAGGGCTGGCTGAGTGCAGCTGTACTGTGAACTGCATTTTTGGATAGGATAAGGACTTGTATTGGGCCTCTTTGACTTCTTGTTCCTTGGTTTCTGTGAAAGGGAGCTGACATATGAGGACTAAGACCTGCGAGCACACAGCAATGCAGATGACTACTCACTATAGACACAACTAAGGAAAATGTTACATGAAGAATTCACACTCTGATGTACTTCAGGGTTTCCTTAGAATGTGGCAGTATTTATACCAGAGTTGCATTTGCTACAGAATATTTCATGTGAGAGGGGAGGAGTACTTAAATTAGGCCCATCTCTCCCAACAGAAATGTTTTTTTTTCTATCAATGACTTTCTATTAGCACTGTAGCTTCTCTGCCCTAGTGAAGTCTTCTTTAGTGAAACAGGGATTTCCACTATTGCAGTGTTCAGTCCAGTTAGAAACCCAAGTAAAGTTATGTGGGTGCTTATCATGTTTTAAAACAAGTAAATATACTGTACATTGCTGCAAACATGCCAGTAGAAAAAAATCCATAATGTAGACAATATGCTTTCCTTGACCATTTGCCCTATAAAGACAGTGCTCTAACCAAGCCCTTTGGCTCAATAATCACACTCCCAGGGAGCAGTAATAGTTGTGTACTTGAGTCAATATTCCAGCTTCTGTGCAAGGTTAGACATATAGATTGTCTTCTCCCACAATGTATTATTTTAGATCCAGTAAAATGTACAGCAGTCTGCATATACATGCACAGCATACAAAAGATCCAGACTAGTTCAGAGTCTGGGAAAAAAGTTCTAGGTAGTCAAACTAAAGTTTAAAATAGAAATATCCTTTTTGAAATGTATTTTGCTGTCAAATGAACCAAAATGAATAAACCAACCATTTATAAATATGTAATATATAATAAATCACATTGTTATATGTGATAAGCCATTAATTATAATAATAGATTATTTGTATTATATTGCATGTGATATTAAGATAATATTCTATTAACATATTTTGCTATAATTTGCATTACATCTATTATATTTAATTTACTTCCTAATGTGTATTAGATAAAATTTCTTTGGAAAAGTCAGTTATCTGATAGCATAAGCAGTGTTTTTGTTATGGAGGTGTACAAAACAGTAGTCACTATTTCTAAGTGATGAAATTAACATACTGAAGATTAATAATAGCTGCCCAAATATGAAGTCCCTCTGTTTATCCAGTATAGTACTCTTTCCTCGTAAAGCAAAAAAAAAATCTTTGGTAAATTCAACCAAAACGTGAAACAAAAACATTGACCAAAGGCCTAACCACATAACTGCTGTATGTAGCACACAAGTAAAACAGAGGTTGGTCAGAGTTTATCAGCCAGACTCTGAAGAGTGAAAATCAAAGGCACCATTTGGAAACCCCTGTAACTGAGAATCATAGAATCATAGAATCCTAGGGTTGGAAGGGACCTTAGTAGATCATCTAGTCCAACCCCCCTGCCAGAGCAGGGCCACCTAGAACAGGTTACACAGGAACGCGTCCAGGCGGGTTTTGAATGTCTCCAGAGACGGAGACTCCACCACCTCCCTGGGCAGCTTGTTCCAGTGCTCTGCCACCCTCAAGGTAAAGAAGTTCCTCCTCATGTTTAGGTGGAACTTCCTATGCTCAAGTTTGTGCCCTTCAATTCATTCACTAAGGCTGATCTCTATGCTGATATATTTACCTATTACAGCTTCCAAATTATTTAAAAGTTTGTTGTTGTGGTTCGGGCTGCACTGTCCACTGAGACAAGTGACAGATACTCACTCCCACTTCTCTCACCACAGGAGAGGAGGGAGAGAGAGAAAGAGATTTATGAGTTTATCTCAGTGGCCAGTCCAGCCATGTTGGGCATGTTGACAGTCTAGAGCACTAACAGTAGCATAAATGATCTGAAGAACTACCTACTTTTTGTCCTGTTCTACCTGATTTTTTTTTCTGTCATTTTCCAATCTTGTTGCCTAGGTCTGTTATGATTCTAACTTGCTTAAGGCTTTACAGATATTCAGGAGTAAGCTGATCTGCCCACAGAAAGGGACATGGAGACAGTGCAGAGGTTTACGTACCAGTACTATTTGAACATGTCTGTTCTTTGCACTGAGGAAATCTGTTGCTGTTCATGTTGAATTTTTCAGCTTTCACACATAGCCTGAGGAGGAGCAGCTGCAACATCTTGGTGTCTTAAAACGATAAATAGCATTATGAACCTTATCTCCTACCTGAAAATCCAAGGCTGTCAGGAGTACCAGTAAGACCTCTGTAGTCAATGAACTAAAGGTGACCATACACTTCTCAGAGATACATGTATGCCAACACAGCTTCAGGCAAGCAGTTTCTTAGCTCAGCAAGTATTTTCTCAATGAATTACATCTAGTTTGCTTTCATTCAGATCGTGCTCTGATTCATAAATTGTGAGTGTACTGAAAATCCGGAATCTAAATTTAATGAAAAAGTAAACATGGACTCTGGCTGACCTCAAGAAGGCTGATGGCATACGTAATGCCAAATCTTCTATCTGTTGTTCTATAAAGTTGCACACAGCTACTCAGTGGGAGAGGCAGTTGTGATTTACTTGACAGCACTTTCTGTTCTTTTTCCCAGCAATATTCATCAGTCCAGATAAGATTTCATTAGGATGGCTTTTCACATGAAAAAAATGGTGAAACTTGAGAGAAGTCCAGCCCCAAATAATCATTACTTAGAACTAAAAAGGAATTGGAAGGTTAGGATCTGGTCTTTCTTTCAAAATATACAAAAAGTAAAAAATACAATTATTATTATTCTCTTAGACCATGAGTGTATATTTTAGTCTCTGAACTGCAGAAGTATGTCAGAGAGAAAATATCAAAAAGCTGGATTTTACAGTCCTGAGGTTTGACCATTTGCCTGAAAAATGAGACACATTTAAGACACACATCTTTATGCAGTTCAACTTGGGCCTTCTGCTTCTCATTCCAGTCTAAACACAGAGCTAGTGGCAAGTATGTGTTGGATATATTGGTCTCTCTACCTCAGAAGAGAGGTCTCCTTGGTACACTGTTTATAAGTGTTAATTTTGTCCCAGCACTGAATTAATATTAAACTTGGAGAGTTTTCCAAAAAGGATTAAACTTTTCCCAAAAGGATTTTTTTTTGTGTTAAAGAAAATAATCTGATCATATCTTTAAATATGAAACATTATGAGACTAAAATATCCTGGACCCTATGTGCGAACTGTCGTTAGTAGAATCATTGGTCATAAAACACAGTTTCCTGAGATCCCTCTGGAGGTAAGTAATAGAGATGTGGGAAATATGGCCACCTCTGATAATAGTGCCCATTTCTTTGTCAGGACTTACCACATAGGGAAATATGATATGAAAGAACAGAATCTTTCCTGGTTTCAAACTTAATATTTTCTTATCATGCTCAAAGTGGACTCTGAAACAAGAACTGACAAAGAGATGAACCGGTTTGAGAACCTCGCTAGCATTTAAGACAGAAATATGTCAATAAGCTGTGATATGTGCTCCTATTATTAACTTAGGACCCTGACTTTAGTTTCTATTCCTTCTTCCAGGGAAAGAGTGATAACCAATATTCAGAGGAAGTTCTCATCACAGCAGTGTTTTCTAATGTCTAAAAATCTCTGGAAAAATGGTCTGGGAATTGTAACTTCTGAGAAAGTACTGCCTGCTAGTCCGTTTTGTTTCATTTACATTTACGTGGAATTACTTTCTTACACAAATATAAATATCATTTCAAAGCAATAGTTTCCGAAGCACTAAGAATGTGTCCTATTCTGTTGCATGCATGCATGAACGTGCACAAACACACTTCTACAGAAGCACACTTTTTTCTACTGTATAAAGTCTTGCATAGTGATATGAAATTTTTTACATGCTTAAAAATAAATTATGCAGCGATAGGGACATCATAGTTGTACAGAAATGTAGATGCCCTGTCCTTGCCACCTCTCGCTCACTCTTAGTTTCACATGACATCATGGCTAAACTGATTGGTATTGATATTTTGACTACCTCTGAAAGCAAAGACGAGATTAATCAAAGTTGAAATCTTTCAAATCTGAGGTCTTACAAAGAGGTCACCAATAGTGTATTCTATTAGATTTGATAACACTAAACCTTTGCAACTTTATTTCTAGGAAATCATCAACACACACGGTAAAGACAATATGTGATGCACTTGAAGTTTACAGACAGATTGATATAAACGAAATCTATGGCATCCATGTGTAACTAAGTGTGACTCCTACACTGCTAAATTTATAAGACTTAAGAGTTTAAGCTCTGCTAGGAGGATTGTTTGATAAGATTAGAACTGTCTGTGGTTTTGGATCTATCAGGGTAAAGAGTATAAAAAATGATGACACAAAGCTCTTTATAGAAGTTTTTAAGTAGTAAGATGGTCAAAAACACAGGGATCATGTTTATTTCTACCAAAGATGTATTATGTAACCATTGATATTTCCTAAAAACAGTATAAATACTGTAGACTCAAATTTTAGCCCAAATGCTTCATTCATCATCTTCATATAGATCTCACTGCCACTAATTTTCATGCCTTGCCATACTTATTAATTCTTAATATTTTATTAATTTATATGATCTCTGTAAATCTCAAGTCAATCAAACAGTTAACACTAAAACCAGTCACTATTATAAAAGAATATCTTCATGACAATGAAAACATCAATAGGAAAACCCCAGATGAATGAAATGCAAAAATGACACTTTTAGTGAAAGGATGACTCAATTACAAAACAATGTTCACTCAGTAGCTTGAGGACAGAATAGAATAGAATAGGATAGAAGAACAGAACAGAACAGAACAGAATAGAATAGAATAGAAGTAGAAATTTCCAAATATTATAGATATTATTAAAACCAATAATGATTTTACTGTCACAAAACCTCTTGTGAGGTGAAAAAGGGTTATAGTCTATATTTTACAGATAGAGAAAATGATGCACAATAATTTTATGTGCCTCCATCTTGATGTGCCCAAACTGTGGTTCAATTTCAGAGTTGATGAGCACCTACAGCTCTAAGTGAAGTTAATCATGAAACACAGAGTAGTATCTGTAAGCACTAAGAACACATTTATTTCAATCAAGATTGAAAGGGTGATTTTTACTTTTATTTTAAAATGTTTAAACTATTCTTCATCCACTTCTACATTTCCAAGATTAGATCTTGGCTTTTGTAGTGAAAGATGCTTTTTGTCATATTATGTTTAGTACTTTATGGTTTCCACTCTACTGCCTGGAAGGAACATTCAGCCTGAAAGTCTTTATTTAGTCTTTTGTCAGTCTCTCACTAACAACTTGCTTTTTATGTCTTCCTTTCTATTATGATTAATAGTTTACATTTGTATTCAGAATGCTTCAAGCTACAGTCATGGCAATCCCTTTCACAATTTCCTTCTATGTGTTCTGACACTACATGAATATTTGTGTTTGATCATTTTTTCTTATGGATATGCAGTGAAGATAGTATGCAGGTATAGTTCCTCAATATATTTTATAGTAAATGCTTTGTTTCTTTCAGGGGCATGGAAGCCTCTGCCTCCATAGTACAATGTGCTTGACCAAATAATTGGAAATACTTTCAGATCTCAGACCTGGGAAATCCCTCAGGGGAAAAAAAAAAAAAAAAAAAAAAGGGATTCTACTTTTCACAGGTTTTTTTTAATACTAGATCAATCACATGAGTTTTATAACTGATCTAATCTAATTGGAGCACCAATCACTAGGTCATCCTTTGACAACAAAAACAAATTTTTTTAGCAATGTTTTATCTTTCAGAGATAAGACATTTTAATGTAAAGCAACGTCTCTGGCAAACCGAGGAACTGGAAAAAAGATAAAAGCCTCCTATGTAACAATGTGTTACATCAGCACAACTCATATGGCTCCTCTTTCAGAGTCTCCTGGTGTAGCTTGCTGACACTGAAATGTGACTAATTGTTAATAGTTAAAACATATAAAATATTTCTTCTCTTAATGAAGATTTTTTTTAAAATGAATGAAACTTTAAAAAACCCGTGTAAAGTAATGATAACCTTTGTAAAGGGATTTACACTGTTAAAAAATATAAACAGTAGATTAGAAAAGTCAGTGTTGCACCAAATACCATGCACAACAATATTAGTGACTGTAGTCTTATGGTGCCTGTGAAACATAATGCACCTTGAGAACATCCTTAATGGGATGAGTGACTCCCCCTCTGGACTTCCAAATAGAATTCTCAGTCTAGTACAAAATTCTTTTTACCCTGCATGCTGATATCTCTATTTCTAAGAATATACCTGTGACCAGGCTTTTTAAAGCATTTAGAGACTAAACTCAACTTAAATTCCTTTTCCAAGTCAAAGGTGATAGTGAAGTCTTTTGAAGAGATTTCTGAAGAGCAATACAGAGGGCCTTAGAAAGAGGCTGATTGAGGATTTACTGGGAAGCAAGAAATGGATTTGAGTTAGCACAATGCTAGGTGCAAGTTAAACTATTTAATATGATCCTTTCATAAAGTTACTGAGAAACACATACAGAGTTTTTCCTGTATGAGATTTCAGAATTCCCAGTAAATAGTGTGAAAAAATAAATCTTGTTCCTCCTAGGATTAGGAACTTCGAAGGTTTATCATTACAACTGGAAAAAGCAGTTGGATAAAGAAAGTGGAGCACATGTAAATTCTACACAAAATATCTCCTTAGGGGCCTAACGTATCTCACCCAACCTACTTGCACCTGTTCTGTTGTTGTCTACTTATAGACAGATGAATAATTCATCCTGTTATAATGGCAATTTATGAATATTTCTGTACAGTTAATTTCTGGACAAGTTGTGTTGTAAAGTGTCTTAGTAATGGTAAATCAGTCTTGTCTGTTGCTCTGCACTAAGACTAGTAAAATACGTCAGTATCTGGAAACTCAGATGAGGCTTTTTAATCTTGCCTTCATCTGTTGTAAGTTATTGTGGTGGGTTAGCCTTGGCCAGCAACTCCACACGACCACTCACTTGCTTCCCCTCCTCAACAGAACAGGGGAAATAATAGGAATGACAAAGCTCATGCATCAAGACATAAAGGGAGAAACAGAGACAAAAAATAAAACAATACTTCCCTCTCTCCCCTTTCGAGGCTCAACTTCACTCCCAAGTCCTCTCTCGTCCCAGCCCCCTCCACCTGTGGCTCTACAAGCAGCACAGAAGGATGGGGAATAGCTGTTGGGGACAGTCTGTTACAGCTCCTCTATGCTGCTCCTTCCTCCTCACACCTTTCCTCTACTCTAGACTGGGCTCTCCACAGGTTGCAGCTTCATTTAGGTAATATCTGCCTGCTCTGACGTGATGTGAGGTCCTCCACGGGCTGCGGGGAAACTCTGCTCAAGCAGTTGGAGCACCTCCTCCTCCTCCTTCGCTCACCTTGCCATCTGCAGGGCTGTTTTCTCACAATTTCTTCCTCTCTCCTCACTGCCTGTATAGTGTTTTGTCCTTTCTTAAATACATTTTTCCAGAGGTACCACCATCTGGGCTGAGGCACTCAGCTACATCCTGCTGAAGTTGGCTGGAACCAGCCTATCTTCACAGAAGCCACCCCTGCAGCACCTCTCCCCCCGCCCTCCCCCAGTCAAAGTGTTATCATTTACTCCTAACAGTTATCCAGAGAAACTGCTCAGATAATTTGCTATCAATAATATAATGAACTTAAAGTTGTTGGGATTTTTTTGTTCCTTTCATGAATTAGCAGCAAGTAACAGGCTGAGGTTTTCATTCATCTGTGGTTTGCCATTCCCTGATGTCTAGTTTGTGGTAGAACAATAGTTTAATGTCACAACTTTATTTTCTTGAGCTAGAGCTGTGCTGTTATTTATAAAAATTGTATGGTTTTAAGTCATAAGATACTATTTCTCATGAGTGATTGTAAGACTTAAGTTTTTACAACACTAAAATTCTTTTCTTCCTTTGAAGTTATGTTAGCAAAGCTAAGAATAATGAATATATATTGCATACATGTAAAAATTCATTATTGTAAATAATAGACAGTGATAGTAGAGTTGCACAGTTAAATTTTCATTACATTTTCCATTATAAAATCTGTCTTCAGTTGTTTATAGCTTTTCCAAATTTGTATAGTTGGAAAAACAGAGGACTTGTGCCTTGTGCTTACATGCCTAAAAGCTTGCTATTTTTCTACCAGTTGTATCAGTTGGTCAAACAAAAATCTTACCCCACTCTTATAAATATACCTGGTTTCTATTTTTAGACCACTGTCATGGTTATACATGACATAATAATTCACTCTGCTTTATTTCTTGGACCTATTTCTGTACGGGATGCAGGATGCAGAAAGCACCTTTCTGGACTTCTTTCTCAGCATGGCACTGGACTGTGCCATGTGGATGGACTAGCTCTAGCACTGCCCTGTACTACCCAGTGCCAACATAACTCACTGATCAGTATCTGACTGGCACAGGTCTTCTCTCTGAGCTTGTTAAAGCATTCTCAATATCCACTATATGGTAATTTTCACTTAACAATAGAAAACAGATGTTT
Organism: Rhinoptilus africanus; assembly: GCA_013400135.1. Taxonomy (NCBI): domain Eukaryota; kingdom Metazoa; phylum Chordata; class Aves; order Charadriiformes; family Glareolidae; genus Rhinoptilus; species Rhinoptilus africanus. Next base: position 29,579 of record VXBO01001106.1, read on the forward strand.
TGACTAGATAATGAAATTACAATTAGAGGTAAATAAGTGCAACATTTTTCAGCTTCACTGAAGCGAGGTATTGTGAATGGATTTATCTCACCTTATGTGTATATCTAAAGGTTAGAATAAGATTCCTTGTTTGCTGGCAATATTGCCTTGAAGTATTCCTTGCCTTGGCAGACCAGTATTTTTTCTCCCCCAATTTGTATTGCAATTTTTACCCCTCTGGTTTACAGAAACATAAAAGCAACTGGATCGAAAAAATGTCTAAGTCAACAAATTGCCAACAACGTACTTTGAAATCACAAATAAAGTGTCTGAATTTCAGCTTATAGTTTTAGTTCTGCTTTATAGTCAAAAGAAAGAAATAAGCATTTCTGAAAGGTGATTTATCTCATCTCAAGGTGTGTATTTTTCCTTAGTGGTATAAAGGGATCCAGCTTTGACTCAGGCAAGTAACTTTTAGACTACTGAAGCTGGATGAGATGAATCACATGCTGCATAAACATAACTTTAAATATTGAAAATGAACCTGAGCTTTGCTAGAGGAATAGTTGGCATGCCACTTACTCATCCCTAATTATTTTTTAAATTGATTTGTAAGATCTATTAAAAATCCCACAATAATTAAAATTTTCAGGTGTTGGAAAACCCTATTAGCATGAGTCATAAATTATTACAAATTCCTAAGCCCTAGTTGACTCTCAGTGTTCTTACTTGAATGTGAAGGGTTTTTTCTTCTGTTACCTGACGCTAATACATGGGCTGTGCATGGATCAGAGGTTGTTTGTTCTCTAACTTTTCTTTACTACTCTTACCCTAAGTGCTGAACCCTCCAGTTCAGCTGTTTTATGTTGCTCTATTTCTGATAAGGACAGCATCCTGCAAAGAAAGGAGGAGATAGTTCTCTCTCCTTAGAAATTTGCACGTGAACGCTAGCTACAAGGCAACTAAATGCACATTCACCATGAGCACAGTTCATGGAGTGATGAGGACACAGAGAGCCTCAGAGGGAATGATTGTTTCACAACAAGGAACTCATGCATTTCAAATTGCTCAGCACCTGGGCTTGAAATGAGTCCATGCTCCTGTTGCTTAATACTGTTGCACAGTAGTTTTGGCAACAAGGCTGACAGCTTGAAGGGTTATTCTCAAAATCATACAGCATGTTAAATTCTGGTAATGTATTTTTTTCCCTTTCCTGGCAACATTACAAGAAAAAATTGGCCGCATCTTTATAGATGTGCATCTGGCTGAATGGCAAAGCCTAGCTATCAATTTTATCACTACTAATTTATTATTTCCTTGTTTTTGCACTTTACTTAGCCGACATAAAACTTTGAATCCCACTGTTGCCTTAAGAAAACCACTTTTTCCTACCTGAGAGGTGAATGTCTGTGCTCATGATTTTCAGACATTGTCTCAATTAATTTCTGACTGCTTTGGTGGCATTGAGACACTAAAATTTGTACAAATATGAAAGCTGATAGCCACCTGCAAAGCCAGATGCTCTCTGTATGAATGTCCATAGAAGGTCAGACTGAGTGTCTGTTTAGACCAGTACCTCTTCACTGTAAATTACTTGTGGTGGATCTATAGGGAAAGAGTAAGAAACTAGGCAAATGTAGTGTTGTTCTGCCCTTATGTTCTGTCCTGTCTTTAACTTGAGGCCTTCCTTAACCATTTGATACTGCAGAAGAATGGGAAAAAGTTTTAGGGTGGTAGGGTGAACTAGACAGGTGTGGTGTTAATGAAGAGAGACTTCCAGCACAAAGTCTGATCATGACTTCTTGCTTGTAACGGACATACTACTACACTTGCCTGTTCTTATGCTTCTGTGTAGGCAGACACCATCGATTCCTGTCAGAAATAGGATACTGGACAAAGTGGACAATTAGTCTGACTGGTAAGAAGCTTTTTTAAAGAATATATTAAAAAAATAATAGAATCACAGAACCATAGAACACTGCAAGCTGGAAGGTACTTCAGGCAATCTCTAGTTCAACATCAAACCAGCTTCAGCTATGAGATTAGACCAAGTTGCTCAAGTGTACCCAATTGGGTGGTAACCTCCAAGGATGGAAACTGCACAGTCTCTCTAGGAAACTGTCCCACTACTTGACTGTCCTCATAGTAAAAAGGTTTGTCTTACAACCATCATGTCATATGCAATTTATGTGTTTTACTCATTTATGTCTGTTGTTTCTTGTTTTCCCAGCCTGCACCACTGTGAAGAACCTGACTCCACCTTCTTGATGAAGCAGCTGGACTCACTCCAGTTGATTGATGTTTTCCTTGTCCTTGACAAGGGTGGAGGCAGATGACAGGGACAAACTGGCCACAGTATTCTACATGTGGTTTAACTAGGACCAAGTAGAGAACAATAATTTCTTATGGCAGTGCTCCTGTTCATAGAGCTTAGGTTGCCATTGACCACCTTGCTGCCAGAGCACACTGCTGGCTCACACTGAGCTTGTGGTCCACTGAGGGCCCTACGTCCTTTCCAGCAGAGATGCTCTCTGGCCAACCTGAAAGGAATTCTTCCTAGGAGTTTGCATTTTTCCCTGTTGATTTTCATAAGGTTGGCCCATTTCTTCCAGCCTGTGCCTAGTCCCACTGAACAGCATCCCTGCTCTTAAGCATATTGATTAGTCCCCCACAATTTGGTGACACCTGAAAACTCTGTGAGAACACACTCTTTCTCCTGTAGGGCACTGATAAAAGGTGTTAAATGGGACAGACTGGAGGAGACACGCATGCAATGTTACCATGCTTGTTACCAGCAGGTAGCTGGTAGCTTGTTTACCAGGTAGAGTAAAACAAATTAACCACAGTGAGAAAAGGCTGCATGCATAGGTCAAAGATGCCAATTCTACAGGCTTACCATGACTTTTGGTGATCAAACATCTGGGAAAACTTTAGATTCCCAAACTTGGTGAGACTGAATCTTTGCACCACGACACTGCGCTGTATTGCTGATAAATCACTCGCATGCTACTTTGTGCTTAAGAAGCAAAGAGTCACCAAGTTAGGACACCATTCACAACTTCTGTATTATCTTTGTTCTTTCCTGTACATACACAAACTTATGATATTTATTTCAAGTAGGGGTATATATAACATCTTTTTGTGGTGTTGAAAACGTCAGAAAACATGAAAGAAAGATTAACAAAATCAATATTGTTCTTTATTTGAAGACCAGTTGCTTCTAAGAATCTGGAATGTCTAATATACAAGTTCCATTTTATTGGGCTAAACATGAAACTATGACTAGTACTCCAGTGCTGGTATTGAGTACATCACATGATTTTTAAAAATTTGGATTATTACTTTAATGAAAGAAATACTAAAAAGTTATATATTCGTGAAAGACACAAGATGCATGCTTAAAAATCACAAAAATAGAAGATACTGTTTAACTATTTATTGTTGTTACTATTTATTATTTATTTATTATAAACTGCTTGCAGGTCAGAAAAGTGCCTCAGCATTTTTTCAGCATTTTGCATTAAATTATTAATATACTATCTTTCAAGAAGCTACTTATTTCAAAAATACTGTACTTTGTGTAATTAAAATTTATTTTTTTTTATATTCAGAAAGCTGAAAGTATCACAATACTCTTATCTCGCATTGTGATTAGTAGAGAAACAAAATAATGTTATTGAGATATAAGCCTTTGATATCTCTCTTTGTTGTTGTTTGGGATGGGACAGTCCTGGTGTTGTGAGTGCCTGTACTAGTTGAACAGTGCTTTGCCAGATTCTTGATAGTTACCTAAGCTTTAGTCTTTTGGTTTTGAGGTCAGAGCATTAACACATTTGCATTATAAAAAGAAAGAAAACTTGTTGGAAATCTCAATATATATTTCATCTGGTTTAAAGCCTTAATCCTGGATTCTGAATGCTGTGTGGTTTTAAGAGTATTAGTACAGATTTATATAAAATGGCTTGATACTGCATGTGTAAGCACTTTCCACACATCAGAAAGTTAAATAAAAAAAAAATAAAGCTAGATCAGGGTTAACAGGGTCTAACTGCTTGAGCCCTGGGAAGACCAGATGGCTGTGTGAAAAAACTATATGGCTTTCTTGCTATTGTTCTGGAAGACAGCTTTTCAATCAAGAATCTTTTATCTTTATTTTTAATAAAAAGAATTCAAAAAGAATCTGAGCCAAAGTCTGTTTTAAAAGTTTTGTTTGGTTCGTTGTTTCTTTTTTTTTTTTTTCCCAAACTTTCCAAACTAGTTGATTCACCCTGAACACCAGCCACTCTCTTACTTTTGTCCTTTGAGCCTACTTCTGCTGCATGCCTGTTTCAGGGCAGATGGGAATAGTTGGCACAGCAGCTGGCCAAAATTCAGATACTCTATTTTGTGTAATAAAACCTACATAATGATATTTCTATATTTGGGTTTGAACCAAATCATGCAGAAACAAAATTTGTTAAATTTCCCATGAACAGAAATTCTGAAGAAGAGGCATTTTCACTTATCTCGCTCTCTTCCCATCAAGTAAAATAAATGCACTGGAACCTGCAGCTGCTAAGCAAAAATCACATTCTTGAGGGGATCAAGAGGCTGGGGAATGAGTTGGCTCAGGAGTCAGGACATCTTAGAATCTTTGGCCAAAGGACAATCTGCCCAGTGGGGCTTCCTATGGTCGCATGCCATTGATCTCCAGCAGCTGCTAGAGTGGAATTAACATTCTTGTCAGGTTAACTGCTGCGGCTAGCCATGTGAAATTGTCACAACTGTTAATTTCAACATTTCCATGCCAAGAAACCTGGAAAACTCAAGAGCCCAGACTTGGTATAAAGCTCTCAAGGCTGCTAGGCTCTTCCTGCATAGCCAAAAGATGAACGCTATTTAGAGGTGGAGCTCAGCAACTGGGATCAAAGAGTCCAAAAACCATGCTGCAACAAACTGCCCTGGAACCATGGATAATGAGATTTCATTCACAGGGGAAAACCACATCATATCTAAAATACTATATTCTTCAGAGCCTTGGATTCTGAGTCACTAACAGTAAATAAGAATTCTGTCAGGTTTTCCTTATAGTCCTGTCTTTGATTTGGAAGAAATTCCTTGAATTCAGGATCTTTAAAGAGAAATGTTTTAGGTACAATGCAGAGGTGTTTCCTGATAAATCTTCATTTTAATGAAAAAAATCTGAATAGATAAAATTTGCTCTTTATTCAAATTGGAAGTTATAGCAAAAAGGTAACTTTCTGCATCTATATATTGCATGACATCCAATGTCTTTCAGTTTTCATATTTCACTTAATTTCATGAGGTATTCAGTGCTCTCAAATCTGAGGTATTCTCAAAACAGGGAATCTGGATGGTAGGGTGCCTAAATCTCAGGAAAATACTGAAAGCAAGCTGACTGTTGCCATTCAGGATGTTGGGATTATGATCCATTCCAAGAAAATAAGAGCTCATTGCTCAATATTGTTGAAAAACAAAACAAAACAAAACAAAAATCTCCCAACTGTTAGAAAATATTAAAACTGGAATAAGGAATTAAACTAAGATCATAGTTCTGCCACTATTTCTATCTGTTTTCAATATTTTAAATATTCTGTAGTTCTTGTCTTTCCGTTTTAGGAGAATTATAGAAGACCATGAAAAGTTCAGAAAGTGATAAAGATGATCAAAGATATGGAGTGGTATTTAACAAAAGTTTTGACAAAAAAACCCCAAAAAACAAAAAACAAAAACAACCACAGAGCTCTATAATTTGCAAAATCAAACATAGGGAAGGGAGGTGTAATAAAGATGTATAAAATCCTGGGTGTCATGGAAATGATAAAAAGATGTTAAAGGCTCACCACCAGAGGAAAGGGGTAACAAATCAAACAAGCTGGAGCTAGATCAAGAAATGAAGTCACATAATGGATATTTGAGTCAGAACTTGTTTTCAGAGGATGCTCTGAATGCTCAAAGTTTCTATGGGGGAATTCATAAGATTAAGTTTTGAAAGCAAAATCTATGGAAGGTTTCGTGAGAGCGCAGAGCAAGAAGACTGCTCAGGGTGCTGGGAGCTATGGGTACTCTCCACAGGGACTGTCCAAGGCTGGGACAGGACATGAGCCCCAGTGTGCCTGGCTTGCAGGGTCCGATGGCCAGGCAGGGCAGAGCTGGAGAATGGCCCTGCTGCAGTGTCGCTGGGGTAGGGACTGATGGCCCTGGGAGGCTGAAATGGGATCCTGGGCTGTTGGTAGCCCACTGAGGGAGGCTGGGCAGGGAGAGTGAAGCCTGTGAGTTGTCCCCAGGGTCCTACCTACATCAGAGTTCCTATAACCATAGTTACAATTAGCATCTGGAAGACAGAAAATATCAGTTCTGGAGCCATTTTAAGGTATTAATCCCTGAGATGAACACTCTGGATCTCCACTCTGGAGTACTGCCCATACCTAGCTGTTCCATATCCATTGTGCAGTCATTTTGCATGTTTGCTGAAGACACTGAAAGATCTGCATGCCTCACATATTTGTAAGATGGATCAGGTGAGATCAGGTCCTTGAAGACATAGCAAAGTATTAAATACAGGTCTCCTGTATGCTTTAATTTTTGAACTGTAATGTAAAAGGAGTAAGAACCCATAACATTGTGGTTTTTGAACAAATGCTAGCAAGGTCAAAATCCTTCCATAAAAGAGATTAAGAGTGTGATTTGTGGTTATTTTTACCACTATTTTTAACTTATGAAATACATTTGCAAAAGCAGTTCTTTCTATGTTCCGTGTGTCATCTTGAGAAAAAAGAAAAAGAAAAAAAAATGTGTGCCCATGAAATTAATTTATTTTTACTGCTGAAAAAGACAATGGTATCTTGAACACGCATTGCTGATCTGAAAAAGAATTGTTTATTTACTTTTAGAAATAGGCCCCAAACTTTTATATGAACTACCTACACAGATCCAAAGTATCATGATAATCCAAGCAACCATGAAATAAGATTTATCTTAAGTGAAATCCTCTAATACGCTGACCTAAACATTCATAATGCAAGAATATTTCTTCATTTTTGATCTACTCTCTGTTTAGCTGAGAAGCGAGCTAGAATTTAACAGCTCTGTGGCCATGTGAGAATACATGCAGGAGATTTCATTGTTTCTCCTCCTTACTAAAAAGCCTTGTTACTGGAAAGACAATGTAATTTTCAGAACTGAACTTTGATAACTTTGAAAGGCTTTCATAGTTTCCTTAACAACAGACTGTTAAAATCACCATCGAGTTGCATAAGTTACAGTTTCTGAAACATGACCTATATGATGTTTTTATTTTTTTATGTGTGGACTGCATCATTTATAAAGCCTTTACTTACAGTAACCTGTTTTCCCACATCTTTACTTTTTTAAAACATAAGTTTAATTAATATTGCCATTAAAAGCTCCCAGATAAATTGCCTCAGGAGTCCAGTGGGGTTTTTTTGGTTTGTTTTTTTTTTTTTTTTTAATGAATGGTGAACAAGATCAACATATAGATCATAAACAATGGTGTTATTCAGTTTGAAGAAATATGGGATTGTAATTGCATTGTAGAGAAGAAATTTAGTATTTCCTGTCATCTGTTCCAAATATTTCATTCTATTGTTCTTCTGAAAGGTCAAATCTAGAATGTCACATCTGCAAGGACACCCATGACCCCTCTTGGCATAAAAGGTCTTGCAAGATGGAAGCAGGAAGACTTAAGAATGCTTCCCTGAGTATCCAAAATAGATTATTAAAAACTTATCCCAACAGCTGAGTTCCCTAAGGCATCAGTGTTATGTACACATATACACAGAAGGTTTAGCTTTTAAAAATATCAGGAAGCATTTCCAAATCAGTCCCCAATGACTCTTACAGCTTCTTTCCTTTGTTTGTTGCTGGTTTGTTGGATTTTAGGGTTTGGAGTTGGGTGGGTTTTGCCTTTAATTATTAATATTTTATATTTTTAGAATTCCTCAGAATCAAAAGATGATTTATCTGAATACTAGCAGCCCTGAGAACTTTCTCTGATGAAATAAACTATATCTATTTAATGCATATTTCATCTTTACAACTGCCTTTTTTGTGAATAATAATACTAATGGCATTCCTTAACTCTGGAGCTTAATGGGGAAAAAAAGTAACAGGGAGATTCCTTTAGGGAATTCTGATATTTAGCTACTTCCTTTTTCTTAAGTAAGTTTCAAAACAAATGCCGAACAAAATAAGGACACTTTTCACTACATGAAAAAATACTTAAAATAGGAGCCTGGAAGCAACATAGCCTTTTCTTTTATTTCCACTAATCTTTGAGAGTTGTACTTCAAGTTCCTCAACACCACTTTTTCCCTGTAAGTCTTGCTGCTAGTCAGACTGCATCTTTTCTCATGTATCATGGTCATTCAATTCTCTGCAATGCAATTAAAACCCAATCTTTCTTCAAACTGATTAAATCTTGCAACATCTGTGAGGGAAGAAAAGAAGGTATAAACATTCTCTTTTCCTTTACACAGATGGGAGGCACAGACCAACAGAATGCAAAATACTCAAGTGGCTGCTAAATGTTAAGTCCTATTCAAATAAAAAGTGTGCTTTTATGTTTTGCTGCTTTGAATTCTAAAGGATTTGATTGAGATCACTGACCAAGTCACTGTCAAGAGCCAGAAAAAACACAAGTCTTTGGACTTCCAAGGCCAAAGTGGATCATGCTGCTTGTATTTAAAAAGATGCAAGGCAATAGTGAGATCAGCTGTAATTAAAGGGGGCAGAATATTCTGGGGAAGAATATTCTCTTAGGCTGTAAACTAAGAAGGACAGATTGATGTTTCAAGCAACATTAAAGATCAGTTATGAAGAAAACACATGGAAATAAAATAGAAAGCATTTTCCCCCCTTCATGCTAGTATGAATCACAGACCTAAAATTGTGTTAATTTCAGGAGTCACAAGAAGACACTCAGCTGCTATTTTATAAAGGTCTTACATCAAATAAAAAAAAATAGTTTTGAGGGTGTACCTTTCTTTAAAAAGAGGGAAATAACAATTAAAAGTCACCTGTGTTTTAACAGAGAGCTATGAAAATTTGACAGCATGTGCTCTCCAAGTTCCACACAAATGATGCCTTGCTCTCCCAGATGAAAGATTCTGTCGGGGAAAATATTGTTTGTTACATAGCGTTTACACTCCAAACTTGCCTAGGAGGACAGAGTTTTAAAATTCTTTTCTTTTTTGTCGATTTCTAAAATGATTATATAAGTTCTGGGCTTTTACCCATTCTATGAAATTTGTATTGGAAGATTGCACGAAAAGACTCATAGACTGTCTCTTACAGGTTGAAACTTATCTTGAAGTTAATAAGCAATTACAGTGGCAAGACTTCACGTTTTTTCAGTCTGTATGTTTCTTTAAGCTTCTTTTAATAACAAAAAGAATAGCTCTTGACCTCATGAAATTTACATAAATGTTGTCCTATAGTGGTTTATAATTATTCATACCTTTAATTGCTTGTACTTATTCACTGATACACATGTTATTTTTTGGATTAATGAGAGACATTGGGCTCTCGTATATGCCTTTATACTTTGGTAATGAAATCTTTGGTACCTTTGTGAGATCCATGCTCTTGATGTCATTGGAATATGTAAGAGACAGTTGCTGCTGTCCACAAAAATTGTAAGTGCACACATTTCAGTTGCATTCTTGTTAGAGAAGAGAGAATTACTGTAATGACATACCTCCATCTGTGTAACACAGCTGAGGTTATATGATTTGATGTAAGGCTTTGTCTATAACGTTTCTGCCTTTATCTGTACTTCAGCCAGAAGCAGCTGGAGCAATAACTTTGTCACATTAGATGCCTACAAAAGCAAAGTTTCTTCTGGTTTAGCTGTCTTACATTTTGAGGTACAAATAAAAATTTTCCTCTAAATTACATTTTTTTTCTCTCAGCATGATCCTGATGCAGTTCAAACAGTGTATATCAGATTTTCTTTGAGATTACATGCTTTCAGATTTTCTTCGCAGATAACTCTGCGTCCAGAATGAGGCTAAAAACCTCTGCTTTTTGATGTATATGGTTGTTCATTATGTCAACAAAATGAAACATATAGGGCTGAGTTAAACAATATTATAGTTTTCATTCAACTCTAGATATAGCAGAGAAGAGATCCCTTATCTGTATCTCTGTCACAGAATTGCCTCCTGCAGAGTGCATGTGTCTTGTTTGAATGTTTGCTAAGCTTCTGTTTCAAGATATTTTTCCACTTAAGTGATGGTTGTGTTTGTCAGAGGGATGTAGAGCATATAAGAAAGGAGATGGTATGTGTGTAAATTAAAGTTGCTTACTCTCCTAGAGAAAACAAGACCTTCCTTTAAAGCAATGAGCGTCAAACTTTTCTTAATAAGGGTCGTTATTAAAGGGAGAAATTGCTACATGGGCAGTTCCTTTCCATTTGGCATTGTAAGATTCATTTTTCTTCCTATTTACATTGATAAAACAGACCCCTGATAAATGCTTCAGTGCTAAATAAATTTTGCATGAGACAGTTTTTATTTTTAATATCTTTTGCTAATATAAAACCGTTGAGATAAGTCAACAATCAGAATCATGCACTAGCCAGCTCAAGGATCCCCATGAAGCAGAACACTTACTATGTTACAAAACCTATTTTTTTAATTGATTTTCCATAGTGCCACACAATATTTTGATTGAAGATTTATCATTGCTTGGAATTTAGAGGTCCACAGCATATAATCTGAAAGCTGTCTTTCCAAATAATTTTACATGTAATTCTCAATGGATGCGTTTGCACTATCAACTAATTCAGTTCCCCTCATAGCTGACGTATCCAGTCTCCTGATTGTACTGCACAGATATTATTTAAACCTCCTTTTGAAGACAGAAAAATAGCTTCTTCTGAAATACAATCTGAAAGAGGTTCTGTGAATAGCTTCTTTAACAGATAGCTTCCAAAAGGCTGAAGGGTTAAGACAACAGTAGACTTGTTACCACGTGCTCTACACAATTCTCCAATACTTTCTGAGTGTGTTCTTGATCCATAAGTTCCTGAAAATTCCCTAATGCCAGGGCATGCAGCACATTTCAAGCTTTAAGAATATGGCTCTGACATTAGTTAAATTTTCAATAGAAAAAAAAACCTCCTCAAAAATAAAACCAATAATTACATCTTTTGTTCAAATGTGGGACTAAAGGCAAAGTCAGTGTCAAGCTCTGCTTAGTGTGGATGCAGTTAGTTTGCCCTGGACTAACCTTGAAAAACATAGATGCGAACCACCCTGCAAAACTTGAGCTGGAGACCAAAGCTAACTGCATGAGATAAATATATCAAGCAGCTGATAAGTGCAGGCAGTGCATAGGTATCAGTGGAGTAGTAGACAGAGTTCCCTTAGGATCAAATCTCAGGCCATTCCTGTGTCTATGATAACCATGTAAAAATATTTATTAGCAAGTTTTGCAGATGACAGGCTTTGGTGGGATAATAAATGAGGAAAAGGAGAGGTTATTTCTATGCAATTGGCATAATCTGGGTGAATGACCAGAGTGGGAGCCATTCACCAACACTGACTGTAGTCTAGTGTGGTTAATCTCCCCCTCTGAGATTAATTAGTCTCCTACTCTGAACTGTTCTCTGGAGGCTCCTACCACACTATCTTCCTCTACTGACTTCAAGGGACTCTAGGGAAATTAACCTTTATAGACAAAAATTAGCCTTTGGAAATACATTCCCCTTCCCTGGTCTGACAAATATCTACATATCTAGTATGTGAATAATGCATATGCTTGTAAAGCTTCTTGCAAAATACCACTTGGGAAAAAAAAAAAAAAAAAAAAAAGGAGTCTGTTGACTACTGTTGCACATAAAATATGCCTGTTTTGGAATAAGTGAGAAGTGCAGCTACTCTTCAGTCTAAGGCATAATTGTGAAACCCTCTAAAAGGGAAACCAACAGGGTGAATAAGAGCTAAGGAAAACTGTATCACAAGAAATTGCTGGTCATTGATGGTCCCTTACTACCTGTATTCTGTGAGGTCCTAGATCCACACGTAAAGTCAGCGTTGCTTCAATTTTTCCTGCCTATCAAATAAGTGAAGCATGTCATCTAACACTACATAGTCACAACCTGTATGAACTTTTTCACGATAAAATCTCTTTGTCAGAGACCCTTTCTTTAACATAACAGGCGGGCATTGTTTTTCTAGAAAAGAACAAGAGCCCTCATCTTTTGAATCTGTGGATAATAGATGCCGTGTTCCCAGACTGTTCCACAGAAAAAAGAACAAGTTATTTCTTCTTTTACATAGAGCATCCTACAGTCATTTAAGAACTTACTTTTTTCGTAACGGATCTAAAATCATTAAATTCTGAATCTTATTGAAAAAAGGCAATGTAGATTCCAACATACTTCCCTACCAAAGACTGATTCTTTGCATTTTGAGCATGGAAGAATCTTTTGTCATTGATATTCCCAGAATCAGAAAAGCAGAATCACAGAATCATGGAATGGTAGGGTTGGAAGGGACCTCTGGAGATCACCTAGTCCAACCCCCCTGCCAGAGCAGGGTCACCTAGAACAGGTTACACAGGAATGTGTCCAGGCGGGTTTTGAATGTTTCTAGAGACGGAGAATCCACCACCTCCCTGGGCAGCCTGTTCCAGTGCTCTGCCACCCTTAAGGTAAAGAAGTTCCTCCTCATGTTTAGGTGGAACTTCCTATACTCAAGTTGGTGCCCATTACCTCTTGTCCTGTCACTGGGCACCACTGAAAAGAGCCTGGACCTATCCTCCTGACAACCACCCTTTAAGTATTTATAAATGTTGGTAAAATATCCTCTCCGTCGTCTTTTTTTCCAGACTGAATAG
>VXBO01001107.1:0-16742 GCA_013400135.1 Rhinoptilus africanus
GAGGGGCCCAAAACTGTACACAGGTGGGGCCTCGCCAGTGCCAAATACAGGGGGAAATATTGTTGTTATTTCAGCCAAATGCCCCCCCCCCCCTCAGTGAACTGTGCCTTCAGTACCTAGTGAAGAGGGCAAACAGCTGGGGTACTTTATCACTCTGTTTCTGGAATGTGGAAAAAATATGGGTGGTGCCATTTTTTTTTAGCGTGTGTTGATTCATATGGGCCCGGGTGTGCAGCAGCCTCACTGTTATGTGACGGTCTGCCCACACCGTAACACGCACCTTCCCATCTTGCCTGCCTTTCTCATCAGCCTTGCAATTAAAGTCTGGGCTGATCCTTTCTGGCAGCTCACCATCTGCAAAACAGGAAGCACTGGCTTCGCTGTGATTTCACACTTCTCTTGATTAAGCTCGCTTATGTCTGAGCGCCTTTAGGAGATCCATGTAACATGCGGCGGCTGCGGACGCACTTTCTTTGGGGACAAGCAGGCAGCAAGGCAGTGGTGGCAGAGCGCAATCTGGAATACCCAACAGTGCTGTCCGAATCTGTTAGTTTCTCTTATACTTCAAAAGCTGCGTGTTATGAAATGAACAGTCTAATTTCAACACTCTACCTTCCTAGAGGGAATTGCCCATATTGTTTTATGACCTTGCAGCCTCCTTCTTGGTGGATAAGTGCATCTGGAAGGACAAGCCTTGCTCAAGATCTGCGAGTAGCAGTATCCTTTTAAAATGACAATGGCTAGAAAATAAAATTTCCTCTTATTGCTGGTGTTTCTGTCTATCACTTTCTATTTCTCAGGCTGCAAGAACACAGCAAGGAGTTTATTAAGTATTACTGTCAACGATCTGTCACTGTTACTTCTTAAGACTGGTAGCGCTGAGAGCAAGCCCCCAGTGAAGGCTTTTTCAGATGTTTCCACAGACAAATCACACTTCTCAAAAGGGTGGTAAGGAGCCATTATGGCCATTCGGCTTGCCCTGTTCCTTAGTAAGAACCTCACTAGGTAACTGTCAAATCCCGTTTCCTTCTCACTTCAACTCTCTAAGCAATAACTTTGCCTGTAGAGATACTGTTTTTTTCAAGTAAAGACACTGGTAAGTGGAATGAGTCCAGTGTCATTGTAGAAATTGTTCCATTTATTCCCAATACAAAAAAATGTATTACATTTCTTGTTTAATTTTTGTGTGGCTTCTTAAAACGTACATAGTCTCCTCTTTTTATAGTATGCAGACTAACGAACTTTTGATTCACTGCACTGTTCTGACTGTAACTTCCCTTAGCTGGATATGATTATGACAACTGCTTCTCGTCCCACCTTATTTTAACATTTTCTCCTTCTACTGGGAATCTCTTTGGCTTAGTTGTCCTTGCTGACCATTGTGATGTTTTCCTAAGGGGGCAGGAGGGTTTCTTTTAGCATTACAATTTATATAGTGAGTTTTGCAATTGTAACACACTACAGCAACTCATTAGTCCATTTTGGTCTTTTGGAAAGATACTGGATATCCACAGTCTTTGCCTGCAACGCTGCCTCAGCCTGTCAGACTGCACATCAATTTGATGAAGCTGGATGCAGAAACAGCATTTTCCATTTCAAGAATGTGTTTTTGTTTTGATTGCATGGAATGCCTGAAGTTGTGGTTGAGAAACCCACAAAGCTTTAATCTCTGATTTACTTTCATAGTGTATTCTCAAGAAATTTTTAAGTCTCAAGTTATTTCCAAAGTTGCCGGGGCATTACTGTCATACAGCAGCTTGCCATCTTCTTACCTTAATTCTTGATATTACCTAGGACTTCTGTTTTCCCTGTGCATGCAAGTCCTTTTATGACACTAGCACTTATTTAATATTTAAAGCTTCTAACATTACTGGCTCTACTCTGAAGGCTGCTGGGGATTACACCCTTAAAATGTTAGAACAGCAAGTTTCCCATTTGAGTTTTTAATATTTTTTTTGTGGGGATCAAAGTAAAAAAAATTACTGGAGCTACAAAGAAAATGATTCAGAAAAAAACTTGGAAATAACACTGTGATCTTGGGACTAGATTTGACATTACAAATTGGTAGTTTTCATCTTGACACCATTTTAAGAAAGCATAATAATGTGAAACATTTTAATTAGATCAAATTGAAATATAATTTGATGAGTGTATATGAATATGGTAAATAGATGTGATCAGGATTCTGTAGTGATTCATTATTGAGTTATGCCATGTAAAATAAGCTTAATAACTCACAATGAACAAGTATTTCCTTAATGCTTGCACTTTTTTCTAAGTTGTACTGAAGCCAATTTTCTCTTCTTGAATCCTAGTAAATTCTGTATGAAGATATTTGTGTGCAGGTCCATGTATAGGTGGAGGGTAAGATGTTCATCTTCATAACAAAAATATCTACTCATAATGTAGTCATTTGGAGATACACTGACATTTGTTATATGTCTCAAATGCTTAAATTATTGGAGCTATTCTTGTTAAAAGAACAACCCAAATTCTGAGTGTTTACTGATAATAACATCTATGCACCCATGAAACTGCAATTATAATTTGTAAGAATCTATTCTTACATTAAAAGTGCCTTAATTTATTTAATTGAATTAAAGGCTACCTAAGAAAGGTCATCACTTTTAACTTCAGCAGTTAATAACTACTTTAGGACAATGAAAAGTTCCAGTAGTATAGGGATAATGTTTGTCAAGATCTTGGTATATAAAAATACAAAAGGAGACAAATTGCTTCATGTTATCATATCTGTAAATAGCCTGTTGGATTAACCACTTTTGAAACATGCTTTGCACTAGTGCCTTTGTTATTTCTTGACAACGTGAGATAGCATCAGAAGCGCTACCAATGATAAAAGTGAGACTCAAGGTTTGAGTCATTGGTCCATGCTCCAAGCGTGGGAGAATCTATGCTAGGAAACACAGACAGAAGAAAACACAGACAGAAGAAAAATGAATTTAACATACAGCTCCAACAAAATGTTGGTTTTAGTAAGGTGGAAAAGAAAGGATGATTCCACAACAGGGCAATGCCCAGTCATGTGAGTTTTTCATTACATGGGAGATGTTTCTAAAGCTTAATAGGATTATTTGTGGGAAGGAAACTTCCAGGAGCAGGTCTGTTTTGTTTTTTTTTTTTGTTTTGCTTTTTGTCAAAGGGTTGTTCCAGGAGAGAAACAATTTATAAACATTATGCAGGTTTAAAATCTGCTGTGCACAGATTAAAAGTGGACTTGTTTTTAAGCAGCAATTCTGTAGATGTTTTTTATTTTAGTTGCATAATATAAACTTATTGAAATAATATAACCATGTTTTATTTCTCGTCTGTAGTGAAGAGAGAGGATTTAGAAATCAGTTCTGGTATTTCTTTATTATTTTCCAGAACCACTTATCTTTCTCATAATGTAATCACTGCCTAGTTTCCTGATGAATACATTTGATTTACTCCCACTTTGGACACCCTTTGTTATAGAAAACTTCAGTCTTTAAGGGATAACAGCTACACCATGAGTTCAACGGCCTTTCTGTTTAAGGTGGGACCTCAATACTTGCTTAGGATACAGAATTCTTTGCCAGATCCCTACAGAGATGTCCACCACACTGGTGGTCCTTTAGCCTGAGTAAAATTTCTGTTGTACTTTTGATGAGACAGTTTCAGCGCAGTTAAAGCCTATTGGGTAGACTGTGTCTGTAATATAACTGAACTACTGAAACTACTACTGAACTACTTCATGGAAAGATGGGAAAGAGAGTGAGATGTTGCTATGGTGTTGCTTCTTCTTGACTGTCTAAGTGTTATGTTGGATCTAGCTCTTAAGCAGTTTTTTAGCAGTGAGCATTGATTGTAACTTTCACTAGATGCATTTGCTTATGTGAGAAAACATATGATTTTCATCATAGGAGCAGTGGTAGCAGCTGGAGCAGAGCTGCTGGTGAGGCTGAGTGCAGACCTGCAGAGCAAAAAATGATTAGCTGAGAAACTAAATTTAAAGGACACCTAAAACTGGGTAAAATTAGGGAGAAGGTTAAAAGTCCAGGCCCAGAAGAAAATACAAGGTGTTCATAATACATGAACCAAAGCAAAAGACAGCAGCAGCAATTAAAGACAAGAGATTAGGCCAGCGCGAGGACCAAAAGAAAGCTAAACTGGAGACAGGAACTTGGACAGCAGGAGGCAGTTGGACACAGCTGGGTAAATAACAGGGCAGGAGGATGTATCATAATGCTGACTCAAGAGAAACAAGCAGAAACTGGAAATAGCCAAACAGTATCACAGGCTACAGTGAGATGAACCTGTGTGCTTGGTAAATAGCAGTGTGGTCCTGGGGTAGTATTATCTCGTCCTGCAGATCTTGCCTCCTCTGATCATCAGATTGTAGCAACATGATTTAGAAATTAGAAGATTCCTCCCGAGTTCAAGTATGTAATCTGTAAATACTATCCTCTCATTTTTCAGCTACATTGTGAAAATAATATAATTAATATTTATGAAGTAATCAAATTCTATACTTAAAAACACCATAGAAAAATCTGTGGGAAAAGTAATGTCTGTTTTCAGAGCTGGATTTGAGGAGCATACGGTAAATAAAGCACTTCAAACAACAAGGATAACACAAAATATTGACTAGCTGCTCAGTAAGGGAGCCACATCCATATTGTGCCCTGAGGCAGCCATTCTGTTGGAAAAAAAGTATGTGCTCGTGTAATTAAAAAGTATAGCATAATATGCCCAAAGAGTGGGTTCAGATAAAACTGACAGTACAGACTTCACTCTGGTATTTCATATCTTTGGAGTTCTTGGCTCTATAGCTTCAAACATGGCCATTTATAGTAGTGTACACTGCACATAGTAAAGCACCCGAATGCCTGGCATGGTTGCACCTCCCTACGCCTTCTCCTTAAAGAAGGAGTGCATCAGCTATTGAAATAGTTTCAAAAGTCTTGTGAGGCTGAAATAAATTGTCATATTTCTTCTATATATAATAGTTTTCTTCCTCATCTTCTGAGTGGGTCAACAAGATCTAGCTGATTAGCAACCATTTGAATTATCTACTTGTTTTTCTATTAAATAGTCTGCAAGTATGGTAATAAAATACCTTGTAAAATTAAATACTAATTCACCTTTTTAATATAATCAAACTATCCAATTTAAATGAGTAAATAAAAAAAAATAAATCCTGAGCTGGAAAATGTGGGTGGTTATATTGTGTACTATGTTGCTTTGTGCTAATGAGATTCCCAGGAAATTATTTTCCTGACATTTTAATGCAAAGATCACATGACCTCTAGCATTAATTATTTCCATGAGCTAGTTAGCAAATGAGTCCTTCAGGGCCCATGACATCTAAAAGTAAATTAATCCGCTGAGTTTTATATGATTGTTGGATAATATTTTAGCTGGGCCATTACTTGTGGAAGAGCTAGTCTTCTCTAGTTTTTACAGAGAAAGGTTTTGAAACAACTCTGCAACTTTATTGACCTTGTAACCAACTTGAAATTAAGCATAAGGACCATCACTTGATAGAAAGACTTTTACATTTTCTTGCTGAAATTCACTAAAGCAACGCAGCACAATAAAAGGTTAGCACTGCAAAGCTTGCAGTATATGTTGATTTCTTTTTGCAATTTTCTTAAAGCATAAAAGCAGAAGAACGGAGATAATACAGTGTAAAAAATATGAGTGAATTGGAAAAGCATTATTTTGCATATAATTTTTCTACATCTAACAGTAAAAGAAAAATTGTCACTTTTATAGTCTGTTTGATAAAACAATGATTTACCGATATGAATTGTAGAAGGAGCAAAAAAAAAAAAAAAAGCCAGAGTTGCAAGAAATTACAACAAATGCTGAAAGTTGCATTAAAGAAATACATGCCTTGGAATGTCTAGATGATAATGTATTACTTGTGATGCCTGTCAAAATTCCCTGGACAGGCTGTCCCCAGAGTTTGGTGTGTTTGGGGAATTCATTTTTCATCCTAACCAATAATTTAAGAACATTTTTAGCTCATCTTGTGTGAAGAATATTTTGCCAGTGTTCAAATGGATGCGACAGAGACTTACACTCCAGAGTATCCTTTAAAAACAGGCAGGCAAATGTTATCTGTTCAACTGTGTAGGCTTATATTATTTTTGTAGAGTCCTACTTAACTCTTACTTACTGTGTTGGGTTTAGCTTCCGTACACTTTGCTGCATTTTTAGTCAGCAACTGCAAAACTTCACTAAAATTCTGACTTCAAGGAACAGTTAGTAGAAAAAATGATAACTCAGTGGGTCTGCGATGGGAGGATATAGACCACCTGGATTCTAGTTTTCTGATTCAATTCTCACCCAGCTTGATTGCATTTGAAAGATATTTCTGTCTGTGGACTCTTTGACTTGTGTGCAGAAACTTAATATACCCAAGCCCCTATAAGGTGCTTTCATGCTACACAAGAGAATGCTATATTTGGAATTAATTGGAAGTTTTGGCAGGCTGGCCAAAGTTGTGAAGAAAATAAGCTATTCTATAAACTTAGAAATTAGAAAAAGCCCAGTTGTCACATAATAGCAGATTGCTGGTAGGGCAAGAAGGATAAATAAAGAATTAGATGATTATTTTGTCACTTTGACTATATTTGTATTATGGTAAAAAAATCTACTTGCTTTCATCCTCTTTCTATCATGCTTCCAGTTGGGAAGCCTATCTTTTGTCTCCAAATGCCATCAACTCTAACTGTCTGTGCCATGCTGAAGCTCTCTTAGGAAAAGACTCGGTTTCCATCCTTCCAAGTTATTCTCCCAGGTTTCTTTTCCTATTTGATACCACTACACAAGAAATGATAGAGTGTCTGATAGCTCCATTTGTACCTCCTGGCCAGAATAATGTCTCACGGAGAGTAACCTTGACTTTTCCCTTCAAACAGAATCTCTATGGAGTCTCCTAATAGTTATTAGTAAGGATGCATGGCTATTTTGGCTTTGAGACAGTTGCATGATATTCTAGGTTGGTCTGAACATCAGATATAACTCTTGCTGATGCAGTTTGGCAATCATTATTGGACAGGTTGTACTGTTCTTAACTACGACAGCTAGGCAGGCCTGGGTATAAGTGCAACAGAATTGATGTAAGCCACCCTGATACATAAGCAGTCTCAGGAATAGACAAAATGTACTGCCATTGATCAGCTATATTAATGACTTGTGAACACTTAATTGGGTAATGCCACAAATACTGTGATAGTTTATCACAATAACTGCAGATATTGTTTTGATTGAGAGAGTTTTTAGCTCAATTAATTCCAAATATAGCATTCTCTTGTGTAGCATGAAGCACCTTATAGGGGCTTGAGTATATTAAGTTTCTGCACACAAGTCAAAGAGTCCACAGACAGAGATATCTTTCAAGCTGTTGAAATTACTGTATGAACACAACATCACATTTCCTTTCCTTTTCTTTTCTTCTATTTCCTTCTCCCACCTCTTTTGCTGACCCTGCATCTGCTGACCATCTCCTTGAATATCTTTGTCGCTGAGAGAATGCTCTATGACTCAAAAGATGAAGCTTTGCATGAATACAGATATATCCTGTTCTGTCTCCTTACTTCTCCATAAGCCCATTGGTACACTGTTTCACTTGAAGAACGAAATAGGAATAAATCCAAGACTCTTTAATGCAGAATACTATGGGCAATGGCCACTCCTTATGCTGCAGGAAGAAATGGGATGCTTTTCATTGCTCTTCTCTGCATCAGTGCTGTCTCTGTGCATGGACCTGTGTATTGGTTTGCACTGGGAAGTTAAAAGTTTTGAAGGACATTTGTCCACAAAAAAGAAAGTTCACTATTGGTATAACACTGCCTATATCCATGATCTGGAAAGTACTCTCTGAGGTAGTGACAGTGTCTCACAAGTAATGTTAAGCCCACTGGAGCATAGACATTACATGCTATTCTAAGTCATAAGGGTTAGAAAAAGTGCACCTAGCCTTCATTTTTGATCTAAATGGTGTTAGTGATAATTTCTCCACATTAACAGACTGACTAATTTCTTCGTTAGACAATTATTCATAAATAATTACAAGTCACTTGTAAAGTCAATGCTTTTGCACGAAGTGCATTAATCAGGCATCATTCTTGCTCTGAGACACAGGGAAACAGATGGCTACAGCAATAGTAGGGATGACTGTCTCTTGCCTCAGCAGCCTGAATGTCTAGTCAGTCAAGAAAATTAGTTTATTATGGCCCTGATTTATTTGAACTTTGGCTATTTTATCTCCAAAATGCACACAACTATTGAAGTTTTAAATCCAGATTTTACATTTATTCATTTGAAAGAAAGGGATTATTTTCATAAGGAAATTAACTATAATTTCTACACCTAACTTATAAAGATGGGCTGATAAATATTTTCTCCTTTTGTATGTTTGCAAAAAAAATACTATAGAGTGCAAAAGGAGTCTGTCTAAAGAAGTCACTTGCAGAAATTCGAATTTATTATCTCAATCTGGGTTCAGGGCTTAACTCTGATGTTATTTGTGTGGTTTTAGGTTCTCATGACCATATTAAGTTCAGTAGATTTACCTGGACTTTAAAATGCTGCTTTTTAGCCATATCTTAATCAGTGTGGGGACCTGCTCCTGTTGAAGCCAACCATCTAGGTTTACAGTTGGATTATGACTCCTTACTTACCATGCCAAGGGGGAGATGGAAGGCACACTAGAAAAACATTGTGTTTTCAGTGAGACACAGAGCAGCTCTCTCTCTTCAGTGCATCTTCTGAGGCAGTTCTTATCTTAGAAAAAAAAGTCCTTATAACAACAGTTTCCTCCACTCCCTGGCCAGGCTTTGCTACTGGTGACACAGAAGACTGTAGTTGCTGTCATTTAATCTCGGAGTACGAAAAACACAAGCCTGCATTTTGTTGGTCCTTGTTCTGAGGCAGATGCCAGCTTCACAGCCAGCCTTCCTCAGAGTCAGTGACTTCACAAACAGATCCTTTCTTTTTTTTTTTCCCTTATAATTATAATTTTTTTATAAAAACAACAGCAAAAGAATCTTCAAAGGACTTTACATGGATCAACTTGTAAAGAATACATAGTACTTAGTGGTATCTGACATTCCCATAGAAGAAAGGCTCATTCTTCATTGAGTTCTCTGCAGTGAATAAAACCGCACATAGTTGGAGGTAGTTGAACAAGGAATGTCAGCATTTTACACTCTTTTCCACACATGTAAATAACAATATGTATTGTGGAAAGCAGCCCTGCTAGTGTTAAACTTCCAGACAGTTCATCAGAAAAGATGCATTTAATTATAATGCATTGATTCATAAGGTAAGAACAACCCATTTTAAGAGACAATTTCACTGACTTCATACTGGCAGTGCTTATCCTAACATGACGCTTCTTAATCCCAGACAGCTTCAATACAAAATTCCAAGGGATCATTAGCTGGGGTCTGCAAAAGCATAGGAGTTTTTGTTGGCTCAGTAAGGGAAGGCAGCCTCTCTACTCCTCCCAGAAGAGGGATGGTTTCATCAGGCACATTGAAGCTTAGAAATTCTAAGTTGCAATATAAACAATGGTTATGATTCCCAACCCAGCTGGTGCTGTCAGGCAAAAAAACCTGCAGTCATTTGAATGCAGCAGGATAAACACACTAGAACACTAATTTGTTCAGCTACCGTTCCAGCTTGTTACCCATCTTTGGCAGATATAAGTGCTTAATTACAGTAGTGATGTCCACAAGTATCACAGAAGATGGTTTATCAGGTGTTTATAATACCAACAAACATTATCAGACTGAAGTATAATAAGCAACATTTCAGCCCTCAAAAATTATGTGCATAATATCGTAAAACATAGTCGGAAAAATATTTTTCATAGAATTTGTCATTTAGGGAAGTGGTAGGTTTCATTCTGGTCCTTGGATTATGGTAGATTTATGATGGGACCCATTTAAGAGTCTGGGTGGGACCTGTATGTTTTCTGTTCTGCTCTCCATCTGGCAATTTCCTCAAAGGTCAGAAGACAAGAGTTTGGAAGCCCATGACCCTTTTACTTCAGAGAATTGGGAAAACCACAAAATTCTAAGTAAACCAAGTTCAGAAATTTCTAGATGCTCCATAAAATGTTTACTGCTCAGCTCAATTTATTATGACATTTAATAAGAAATTATTGATTATTACATTATTATTTAAAGCTAAGGAACGGAGCAATTCTAGCATTGGCCTGTAAAGCTTGCAGAGCACTGCTAAGCAGCTTGCTTATGGATATTGCTATGGAGATATGACATAGTAGAAGCCTCCTTTCCATTTCTGCATTTAGTTACCGATTGTCAACAATTTTCCTATCTACATCCTCCAAAAAACTACTGAAGGGCTTTTACAAAGAAAATAGACATGTACTTTATAAATATAGGTAAGCCAGTTCTCCAGTCCCTCCTCTTCTAATATTTGAACATGCTTGCAGTTTGTTAACAAGTTAGAAGGAGGCAATTTATAAGTATTGACTTTGGCTGTCCAGGAATGGTGCCCCTTCTGTCATATTTTTATCCCTCCCTCCCCAGTTCCCTGTGACAAATTTTTGGTGTCAGGTCTTTGTGGCAGGGATTGCAATCTCCGTACTGCCATCACCTAGCAGGGACGGGCTTTGAAGTTTACATCCAAGTGCTCCAGCATTAATATTTTGATTACAAAATAGTTTTGTACTCCTTTCAGAAGCTTGTTTCTGTGAAGGGTTACACAGCGTGGCAGCTGAACATTTGTTGAGATAGTCCTTTTGAAAACATGAATACTGAGCATAGAAATTTCACTAGCAGTGCTTGTGAATAATGTGCATTAATGAGGAGCTGCAGTATCTGTCTTTATGTGCTCTTTATTCAGCTAATTCACGTTATATCACTTTGAACACAATAAACCATGGCACATGTTGTGCAGTATGAATAATCTATGGTTAATGAGTGTATTGGGTTTGCGTGGCAAGGTTTTGGTAGCAGGGGTCTGCAGGGTGGCTGCTGTGAGAGTCTACAGGTGTGGCTTCTGTGAGAAGCTGCTAGAAGCTTCCCCTATGTCTGATAGAGCCAATGCCAGCCAACTTCAAGATGGACCTGCCGCTGGCCAAGAGCAAGCCCATCAGCAAAGCTGGTAGTGTCACTGTGATAACATATTTAAGATGGGGAAAAAGTTACTGCACAACACGGCAACGGCAGATGAAGAGAGGAGTGAGAATATGTGAGAGTAGCAACCCTGCAGTCACCCAGGTCAGTGAAGGAGGAGGGGGAGGTTCCAGGCACCAGAGCAGAGATTCCCCTGCAGCCCGTGGTGAAGACCATGGTGAGACCGGCTGACCCCTGCAGCCCTTGGAGGTTAATGGTGGAGCAGATATCCACCTGCAGCCCATGGAGGAGCCCACGTCGAAGAAGATGGATGTGCCCAAAGGAGGCTGCGACCCCATGGAAAGCCCACACTGGAGCAGACGCCTGGCAGGACCCATGGCTCCATGGAAGGAGGAACCTATGCTGGAGCAGGTTTGCTGGCAGGACTTGTAGTGCTGAAATAATTTGAAAAATTTTGATTGAGTAAATATACAAAAATTTAACCCATGACACTGAAAAATAGGCAACACAGAAAGGCACTGGCTACGTAATTCTCATAGAGTTGGGTGAGGTAATAAATACTTCTGAAAAATCCACTAGCTGCCTATTTGCAATTTCAAACAATTTAAAATTCAGGACATCCATTATAGTTATGATTTGGAATCCTGAGGATGCTGTGTTTTTAATGAAATAATTTTTGAAAGCTAATTATACCTGAAAAATCTTCGCCTGCGACAAAAAATTATTTAAGTGAACTTCCCATTGACAACATTTTTACAAACAGCTTGGGTATTACTTGTTAGACCCCAAGCTAATAAAAAGGAAATATTACTCTATCCATCCTGGGCTAAATTTTGGTACATGTCTGAAAAGATGAATTTCAGTGCAAGTGTATTCGCTTATCTCTGGACAGACAGACAGCCCTAAATCAGTGCAGCACTTAATTCTCACTTATATGCTATTTTCAGAATCATAGGTAATGCTTCACAGGCTTTGTAGGTATCCTCTGAATAGGGGCAAACTCGTATATCAGGTATGCCTTGCTAATTATGAAATCAGACTTAAGTAAAATTCTTCTATCCTGTAAGTGGTACTAATTATTAAAGTAATGTTTGTTTTGAAAATGTATGTAAAAGTAGGGTTCGGTTTATCTCACTTGAAAGAGGCAGGTCATTTTAAGCATTACCAATTTCCTATGATAATTGTATCATTTAGACCTTAAACAGAGGTATGAATAGAGGTTAAAAGGTGCTGATAACAATAGAAGGCTCTTTTCATACCATTAGGATGAAAACGGGGTTTGTGGCTGGGGAAAAAGCAGTTGTATGCCATGGTTTATAGTGCTATATTACTCCTATTTCCAGAGGAATAATCCTCTTGGAAGGTGGCTCTTTACCTGGAGTAAAGATACCCTGCAAATTATTATTCTCTTATTGTTGGCAGAGATTTCCTTTCAATGCACTTTGTCGATTGAAGAGCAGAGGAGCACTCCAGGTAGAGAGCCCACATGTTATATAAACACAGGGAGAGAGAGTTTTGGCTTCCTTCTGATGGTTTTCTGTGTGTTCAGGATTGTTCTTTGTTGTTTGAATTTTTTTTTGGAAATAGACTTTTGCACAAAATAATCCAAAGTAGAACAAAACAATTATGTGTCAATGTTAATCTCATCTAATATTCATATTAATGACCTATTTTTAGACAAAACACTTATTATTTTTGTACCTCTGCTATAAAGTCTTCTTTTATGATTACATGAACGGATCTTTCAAAATAAGCTGAAACTGCCTGCATTTGGCACAATAGAGTAATTTTGATTGCCTTTCCTTTGTTCCCCCTAAGAGCTATTTTTCATTTCTTCCTGGGTCTAAGAAACTCTTTTTATTTTAATCTGATTTTTTTTTTCTGGCATAGAAACAATCAATAAGAAACCTGCCTCACTACCAGAAGAGAATGACCTTTGGATTCTCAGCTGATGATACTGCAGAAAGGTTTGACTCTGGTGTCAGGCTATTATTTCGCTGTATTTTCCAGCTACTTGGAATTTTCCTAATTCATCTATATATGAAATTAAATGAGGTCATTTGTTATAAATGAACACAGATGTCTATAGTTATGCTCGAATGATGGCATTTTTCTTCACCAAAGGTTATTTAGAGAGTCATTAGAGGTTTTACCAGGAACAATTTTAAATGTAAAGAATGACTCGACAACTTGTGAGTATAGGTGTAGGGCAGTATTGCTTCTGTGTTTTGGTGAGATGGTTGAAATAAATGCATTGTTAGATAAGCCTTTCTGAACCAAACAGGTCCATATATGCATTTCCTATCCTTTCACCTTTAATGATGTATGTTGCCAAGTTTAAATCATTGATTCGTTCATTTCTGCCATATATGTTCTTATGTACAGACTAGAAATAAGCCAGAGCAAACAGTTTAGATTTCATACTTCATTCTTCTCCTATTCATGATGCAGGTAATTTGAGATAAACTGGGAATACCTCATGAAATATTTGTTCCCACACTGGTCTGCTTTTAAAAATTTCTGCTTCCATTTCGCAATTGCCAAACAATAATGGCCATTTTTCTGTCTGTATTCACATTTGATGGACCTTCAGATGTACAAAGTGAGTATTTATTGCAGTTGTTATTTATAGGCTGCCTGTACAGTTCCTGCACTGCTTATCTGCAGAGCTTTCATAGAAAACATGAAAAGGAGAGCAAGTCCTCAGCTTGAGTAGAGTAGATGGTGGTTTGATAAATCAGGACCTAACGCATCAATGTATTAGGAAGTAATGCCAAGAGGGGAGACATTAGCTAGAACACTGAACTGCTAAGACTACATACATATAGATTTATGTTGCTGATGAGTAAAAATGTTGGTGAAACCCAAGCACACTAATTTTCTTTAGACAATGTATGCCCCATAGCAGCTAATGTTACTTACAACAACGTAAGACGTGCCTTTACAGCTCACCCCCAGGCTTATGGTGGGCAGCAGCTGAAAAACTGATATTGTTTAGCAGGATATCAGACACCATCCCCAGCTTTTGAGGGTCTGCAGAAATGGCTGGAATAACATGACAGCTGAGACCTTCTGCAGGCTTCCCATGGCACTGCTGGATTTCACATATAGACCATTTAACTATTTTCTTTCAATTTATTTCTTAATTAATTTAATTATGTTTCATTACATCCCAAAATTGCCAAAAGCTAATGCTTTTTCAAGGGGGCATTCATTTTAATAAGATGAGCATTGCACGTACTACAGCAAAAGCTGGAAACCAGGCCATTTTACATTAATAATAAGTTTTAAGTTAAAAACTGTAAAGAAAAGGTATTGTTCTTGTCAGTTATGGCAAGTGCTTCCAGGTAATTTAGTAACTATCTGCTCAGGTCAATTTTATTTCTTTCTAGCTGTGCTAGCAACACCACAGAACCTGAGAAAGTTCAGTTTCCTGGATAAATGACCTCTATCCTTATGGCAGGTACATCCCTGTGGCACTGGAGCAGCATCATCATCCACACCAGAACCATGGTGGTTCAGGAAATCTTAAGGAGAGTCAGTGGAAAAACCACAACGTTGACTTTACCTCATTATTTTGCAGGAAGCCACCAGCTCATTCTGAGTGTGGGAGACAATTTTTATGTCCTAAAAGCTATGGAGACCAACAAGCTGCACTGCATATTCGCTTGATGACTTGGGCTCTTGTTTGTAAACTGGAGGTTCAACTATCAGAGAAGATTTTCAGCCAACTAAAGGTGGTACAAAGCTTTGCTTATAGATTGCTTCTAGACAAGTCAGTGTCATGAAAGCAAGCGGTAGCTGGCTGCACGTTCTTTATCATACTATTGTCTAATATAGTAGCAAAGTGTGAGTAGATCAGGACATCATAGTTATCTTTCCTGAAGTTACCCATGTGTCCAGACGTAGCATTTGTATGCAGTCAATGGAAGACTTAATGTATGGAAAGTTTTGCGATGCAGGTTTGATTTCCCGTTACTACCCTTTGGAAGTATTCCTCTTAGAAGACTGAAAGGTCAGTCAATCTGGAGTGACAAAACTTCATTATTTTCCATTTGTTTAAATTAAATATTGAGGTCAATCAAAGTATACAATTAGACTCTTGTGGCAACTTGCAGAAAATACCACTTGTGCACAAACCAAGTCTGTTTCTCTTCACAGAAGTAACAAAAACAGAGACTATAGCTGTCATTGGGAAAAGACTGTGAATGCAAAGGGTGGTATTCATCTCATCTTTAGTGAAAATAATGCAATCAAAAAGTCAGGCAACTGGTTTAAGCTACTTTTTTTGGGTCTGTCAGTAATCTGTTGAGATAAATGTCTCCAGAGAGCAGTTCACCCCATCCCAAGGACAAATATCCATGACTGGTATGATGAAACAGTCATTCAGCAGATGTCTGTCTATGTTGGTAAGGGGAAAGGAGACAAGATGAGTAGCTTGAACTAGACAGATGGATTTTACATAAATAAAGTAAATCCTATATGAAGTGTTAGCATTTTGAGGACATAATGTATTTTTTTCCCCTTATTTTTCAATAATATATTAGGTGACTTTTTGTGTTTGTATTATAAATTCTACAATAAAAAGGAAGAACACTTAATC
This sequence comes from Rhinoptilus africanus, assembly GCA_013400135.1. Classification (NCBI taxonomy): domain Eukaryota; kingdom Metazoa; phylum Chordata; class Aves; order Charadriiformes; family Glareolidae; genus Rhinoptilus; species Rhinoptilus africanus. The sequence continues at coordinate 15,703 of VXBO01001107.1, forward strand.
CTATAGTAAAAAATCCTCATTAATATTAAGTACTGCTGGTTTTTGCACTCTTGAGAGTCTCTTTGTGCACTTGTATCTGGCCTGCATGTCTGGATCCTGATATGTTGTCAAGGTTGAAGTCTGCATGTCTGACAACCTTTCTTAGTTTTTCCAGCACTTGTGGCTTTTACAATCACTACAGTTTGCTGAATATCTAAAGAAAAATTTAGAAGATCTATTTTTGCTCCAAACCAAACTCTTACATTTATTGACAAATTTTGCCAATTCTGTATATTTGTTTATGATTTGCTTTCCCGTAAGTTTGTGAAATTGAAGTGTACACAAAACATAAAGAGCATAGTAGAGGAAGCAGCTGTAAAAGCTTCAGAGCTGTGATGGAAAAAAAACAGGCTCTTGACAGTGCCTCCAGAGTCTGTGAGCCAAACGTAAAAAGTAGCAATACAATCCCAGTACTAGGCTGAATGCTGAAACATTTTACAGATTTAAAGATAGCAATTAAACCAAAAACTTCTCAGCTCGAGTCATCTGAAAGAGATGCAAAACAAAACGCTTTTCCATTTTGTAAATGTGCATGGTAGACCCTAACCTCTGCTTGCAGATCTTTCTCTAGCTTTTGCTGCTGAGTATTGTTTACCAGAAAGAGAAATACTTGTGATGGCAATGCTCTAGGAATCGTACCAAAACAACTGGTTTCCACAGAATGACTTTCCAGCACGGCTACGTTTGGTTGTTGTGAAGAGTGGCAGCCCTTCCTTTATGTACCATCATTCAGCCTTTCTCTAAGTGGGCTGTAGTCTAGGAATCTCCAGCTGTGAGGATGATCCTGACAGAGGAGCCTGAGCAGTTGTTGCAATTTTGCCTGCATCGTCCATGCCATATAGCACGCAGCATTAGACCATCTTTCTTTGGAAGCTGGCACTTTACTTGACTGTATGTTAACGGGTCTGTAGCACACGTGCAGTACATCATCTCATAAATCCAAAGGACTTCACTGAGAGGTTGTTGCAGAGTTTGTGATTTGCCTTCACAAAAAAAAAAAA
>VXBO01001107.1:16775-47178 GCA_013400135.1 Rhinoptilus africanus
TATTTCAGATTGGCTGGAAAACCTGATCAGGAACAAAGTAATTATCTTTCTCTAGTTTGGAGCTGGTCATACATCCACACTGGACCAAATTCAATTAATTCTTGTATTTTGGCCATCTTACATGATTGTACATTGCCTAGCAATATTAGCTTTAAATTCTGAGTGATACTTTTAGATACAATTGCAGTGTATGACCAATATTCTTCCTCTAGAAAATGTCTAGGAATGTTTCTTAAAAACACACACCACAAACACGTCTATTATGGCTAAGTAATATACCATTAATTTACAATATATGCCTGTTGACTCATTAAAACAATGCAAATTTTTTGTATAGCAGGTGCAGATTCCACCCACTTTAGATGTATTGAGCATATAGTTCAGATTTTATCCTTTGCTTCATATGCACTGACAGAAAGTAGAAGACTGAAAGCAGGATGACTAGAAGGCAATTTATAGCAACAACTCTAAAACAATACTAAAGAATTGGCTTTCAGATGATATAAAGTGAATTCCTTGTCTTCCAGTTATTTCTGTATTCATGGTGTATAAAATTGTATAATTAAAATGTTTTATTTATGGCTATAGAAAATTGCAGTAATACCAAAGTGAACTAAATTAATGTATTTAAATTTTTTTAAAAATTAATTTTAAGTCAATGTAGTGCTTGTGGAGTGCGTCAGACAGCTTCAGAAGCTGTGCACAGAGAAGTTACGGTCCGAGAACTTTTACAGGGGCCACCAGTCTTCCGTTGGGTGTTTTCACCATGACCAGGGTAGGACCAGTGCCACCTTGTGACATGGACAGTTATCCATTATGAATGTTATGGAGTAAGGTAATGATGATGTCACAAGTTCTGCCAATCACCTCTCAGATTATCATCACATTTAGTCACTATTGATGAAGGTCTTGTTTGAAAAAACAAATGCAGTCTTGGAATTCAGAAGGTGTTACTGCCCAATGGAGAAGATTAAGGATTTGGATTCAGAAATGCAGTATAGTGATCCCAGCTGCGCTCTGTAATCACCGCATCACCAGTGCTGAGGATCTGGGGGGAAATTAGGAGATCCACAGGCTTTATTCAGGCCATTTGCTCAGAGATCATTTTCACTGTGAACAAATGTCGAACCAAGTTGTGTTCATGAATTGTTCATTTCTGATTCAATTCATTTCTCAGCATAATGACATTAGGAAGTCAGTTCATGCTGATGTTCAGCTTCTATTTTTCAGTGTGAGTCTCAAGTAGAGTGTACAAACAACCTCATGCCTGACTGAATTGGTTATTTAAGAAATTTTGTATGTGTATGTCATACTGCCAGGTCCGCTGCTGAAGGAGGTTACTGAACATACTTGTCTGGGAAATTAAAGAATAAATGACAGACTATTATCAAATAATGATTAGTGAGTAAAGACAACGCATTTATAAAAAGGAATAATCTCATGGGGATGAAGTTCATGAAACATCTGACGTTTAAAAATATATTTATTGGTAAACTAGAGATTTCCAAAATGTTTACAAATAATTTAGGAATAAAATTCTAAACACTACTGTTGACACTACTGCTTGAGGCCTATTCATGATTATTATGTTTCTTCTGCATATTAATGCAAGTTTTTCATTTGCATGTAATAGCTAACTAATAAAAATCATATGCTCACAGTACTAAAAATGAGGTTACTATGTTCATTTTCAGAGTATATGTATCTCTTATTGGTGATTTTAAATGCTTTTTATTGGTATATGTATGACATTCAAAGAAATATACCATAAACATTGCTTTTAATTTGGTGAAGTTGCAGAAACTAGTTTTACTGCCAGGTTTATAAAAACCTATGTTTCTAATAAGATTTGCATTAATGAACTAATTGAAATATTAAGTTGCTGACACATTTCATATTTCAAATATTTTATAAATCAGACTTTATTAATGTACTGATTAATAAAAGCAATATATATAGATTATTTATTTATCGGTGTAAACCTTTGATTTTCATTAACTTTCCACAAGATGTAGAAAACAGGTTACAATTTTATGAGATGCTGCATTTTCTTCAGATTATCAATGGATATTTTATTTTAGAGATGATTACTTACTGTTCAGTGGGGCTCCTTCACATAATTTACAGGAGCTTTATTTTGTTTTCTGTTTGTACCTGAGTTGTACTCAGATTACTACCTTATTTAATAGTTAAGTGATAAGTATACAAGTAATGACAAATACAGAAATATAATGCCATATAAAGGTAATTGGCTACGTATGCCATCATTTCAGCCTGGTACCCTCACGTGTTTACACTGCCACAATCCTCCTAGACAAAGGATGTCTCCTAAAGTTTTGTTCTGTCCTCTGACAGAAAAGCCTAGACATCCCTGCTTTTGATGACATGCCAGAGCTCAGGTAAGGAACATTGCATACTTCTCATTGATTTCTGATCATTTTCTGTCTCTTCCAATGCATTTTGAACAGATGATAGTCAGTCCGGTCATTTATAGTATGTGTGTCACTGTGACTCAGGAAACCATGGTGATGGTGTCCAGAACGTAAACTGCCGCAGTGGTGTTGTCTTTATTTTGCGAGAAAGTTAAAAGCATCCCCAAGTCCTTTTGGGTCAGACAAACTATTTTTCTGTTATGATAGTCCTACTGATTTCAATGGGAAGCTTGGCTGAAGATGATTGGCAAAATCTGATGCTTAATAAGATTAGACTTCAAAGACTAATTAGGCTCAATCACAAATATTTTCATGGCTGATCATCACCAGTTGAAGCATATCTGGCTGACAGAGATTTCCAGAGTGACTAGATTCACTTATCCCAAGTGACATTTGACAGAAGGAAAAACGCAGTTTTGCCCACATAAAAAGGCAGAAGTTTTACTGATTATTTGGGCAACTGAGATGCATGTTGCTATCCCCAAAGATTAACTATAATGTTTATAACTACTATGGCTAAAAAAAAATTAGAATAATAAACATTAAAAAAACCCACCAAACATAAAAACTGGTTTTTACAATGTAGCTTTTGGAATTATAATTAATTACTGAGTCAAAAACCCCAATTTTGTTAGCTAGCATCTGATTATAGACTCTTTAAAAGTGCATGATCCTTCAGTTTTTAACTTCTTGTTACTGAAGTCAAAAAGGTGTTGTTTGACTAAATACCTGAGGTGAAAGTAAAAGATTGGTTCATATAGAGAGCAGCCTTGGGGCAGCCTCGGTACAGCATCCTGACTGACCAAGCATACCTCAGTGAGAAAACACAACACTTATCACATATTTACGTGCAGACACTCACCCATACCCATCCAGGTTACTCTCCTTGTGTAGCAGAAGGAAGAGGAGTGAAGCATAGTTTGTAAGGAAGAAGTGAGCCAGACCTGGCTGAGGTGCAAGGAAACCGTGTCCCTGTTAGTCCTTCATTTCATGGCATTTTCCTCCTGAGAGGGGTGGAGGCTATACTTTCTTAGTTCACCTCAAATTTATAGTTGTCATCCACTTGAGTGTGAACAGATATGATGTTCTGCAAAGCAAATATGAAACCAGTCTTAAGCCTGACAGAAAGCAGGGACACTGCATTGGCCCAGCACATCTCTGCTTCTAAGACTAGCGCTGTTGGTATGGTCCTCCCAGTCCTGACGTGAAATTTCTTTTTTTTTCCTTTTTTTGGCCATAAGTGTACTTCACTGAGTGAAATGGAGCAAGGCTGAGTGGAGTGTAGGACCCATCTGAAATTATGAGCTGCTGCCCCTATGGATGCAGCAAAGCTCTGACGAGGCAGCCAGCTCCCAGCGTCTGATTAACTTTGGGGCTCTGAGGAAGATACTGCCTTGTACTATGGCTAATTACTGACAAGCAGATGATAAATGGTTATTTGTATCCATGCAAAGTAGAAAAAGCTGAGTACTACTATCAAAGTGGACAGGGCATCCAGAATGGAGCGTATTTCCTTTAAATAAAAAAAAGGAATAACATTATTCAGAGGAAAAAGGAGCTGTATAGCAATACCAAATCAGTACCTTACCTCAGTCATGAGGCTGCTTAATGCTTTTGCTCCTTGGTATTGCCTTGGACCTGTTCAGTTTCTCCAGTCCAACCTATTGGGAATGGTAGAGTGAAACCTTTTCACAGGTGGCCTCTATGAATTACCCTGAAGGCAGCATCTCATCTGGAATAAAGCTGAGACTGGGATATAGCTTTTAACGAATTTAGAACTGGTGAGATTAAGAGCCCTGAAGTTAGAGTACGCTGTTTATCCTCAGAGCAGGTAAAGGAGGGGCAGAATTTATGTCTTCTCTGTAAAATTTAGTTCAGCAGCAATAAAGAAACTTCTGTTAAATAGCTAATAAATATTCCTGAACACCACTTTTAGGGGCTTAGTGTAAAATATAGTGTTAAAATAGAAGGCTTTAGCTAAGGAAGAAAGGAAAATAAAATCCCACGATGAAATTCTGCACAGTGAAATCCTTTGGGTAGTGGTGTACACTTGCTTGTGGATAAAGAAGGAGACAAATTCTCACAGACTCCTTTGACGAAAGATAAAAAAATCACAGCTGCTTATCTGAACAACTTGCAACGAACCTTGGGGACAAAGTCTAGGAACTTCAGATCCCAAACCATTTTTTTCCATTATGCCACCCAGGTATGAATTTCCTTCACCTTCTGTACCGAATAGCATTAACTTTATAACTCCTTACAAAGTAGCTGTTGGGTGAAGACCGGGTCATAAATACCAGTTTGGACCTTACTCTATCCAGCAGAGGGCACTGATACGCACATACAGCATTAAATGTATATTAAAGGATTTTTTGACAAATGCTTCTTTAAAAACATTGATTAGAAGCCTAATTGCGGTGTTACTGCTAACATAATAAGGCATGTTTGGTAATATAAAAGTTATTATTTCTAGGATTTTGTGTCATTCATATTATTACTTTCTTTTACTGGCTAATGATTTAAGTGAATATATTGCATTAGTGCAGTAGTGCTATTTTGTCTGTTTTGCTGCCTAAAATACATGCACCAAGTTGTTTTCCTCAACACAATTTTTAAGGAGAATCATTTAAGCATAAATAACTTCAATCAAATGGAGTGTCTTGCTAAAATTGATACTGAAGCACTGACTATGGCAAGTGGTATCCTATATGTTATTTCCAGATAAACATATACAATGTTAGCAAGAACTCCCTGCAGTTCCCATGGTGTGGAAGTCCATGTCAGGGAAGTTAAAATAATAAACAGCTGAGCATGATCGCTGGAAGCAAACTGAGTTTATTTCTGACTTTAAGAAAGTATGTGAATAGGTCAGGAGCATTGCTTTCTCCACTCAAATATACTGAATATACAAATTACCAGGGGTAAAATGGAATTAAACAAGACTTAAGAATCTCATGAAACACCTCAGCCCTAGTTCAAAAGATAACATAAAGATGCAACATGTTTTTGCTGCTCTTATTCTGCATTAAGACTATCTTGAGCAAGTGTAGCAGGTGAGCTTTCCTTTTGAAAGGCTGAGAGTAACCGGCCTTTCATAACCTTTCTGCTTTGAGGAGTTGAATGTGGTTTCTGAGTTAACTAATCACACCGTAATTAGCAAAAGGTACGCAAACTCACATGTAAAGAAATCGGAACACAAGTTTCATTAATCAATTCATTAACTCGTTTTTCATGAAAAGAAGGAATAGGAAGTCCCTAGTGTTATGAATAGAAATAAAGACAGACTCAAGACTGCTACTCAGTAGTAAACGGCTGCAAATCACTGGACTCAGTTTTGTTTTCATCAAAGTCAATGGCAGCATGCAATGAAGGTAGGAGTGGACCATAAGAAAGTATGAATTTTCTCTCCTGAGGCTGCATTGAAGTTAGCTCAATCAGTATCTGAATGAATGGGGAATTACAGTTTTCACAGGCACTTCATGTTTGCTGACCATTAAATATCCTCACAAGGAATTACTTGGGCAGAATATAGCAAGAGCTGTAATGATCGGTGTTTTCTCTCATTGCTATTAATGTCATTACCTGCCTTGCTAAACAACTGTTCCTAAAAGCTGTGTTGGCTCTTATAACAAATGGTCTCAAGCAACCGCAGAATGGCCAGCTGGGCTAATAGATATTTAGTTCTGCTGTTCTCTGCAATTCCAGAAACACGTGGTACAGAGCACAGCTGTTCTCAGAACTGAAACCTCCTTTCCACCCGGTCCTCTAGTCCTCTAGCCCTGCTTTTGTTGCCTTTCATATTTTCTTCATATTTTAAATTGAATCATTGTCCACAGAAACTTGAATCGTTCTAGCCTGACTGTTAGCTAAGCTCCTAAAAATCTTCTTGGTGTAGCTCATTACATCCTCTGCTCTAGATTAATATAAGTTAAAACCAATTGACTTGACAACTGACAATATGCATCCAGTCTCTTCATGAAGAGAAAGCTTTTGACACAGTGTTGTGGAAATCATTTGCTGATCTAAAAAAGTTCATGTTGTTTTTTCTGTTCTGTGTTCTTTGCTGGGAGTACAATGGCTGTTTGATATTTATCCCAACCTGAGCAATAATTCAAGGTCACTCTCCTGAGTTATAGGTAATTCAGGATCAGTTAGGATTTTGTATTATTATAAAAGACGGATTTATACTGGGTTTGCTTCAAAATAGATACAACTATCCATTGCTTTTCTCCTCAGGAACATTTGGAAAAATTGTTAATCATTTTGACTTAAAACTTGCTACTGATAGAATTGGCTGAGTATAATCCTTGTATATTTTATGTTGGTATCAGGATCAATACTGGTTCTTCAGTATTATTCATGTTAATTGTTTAGCATTATTCTATTAAATCTGTTTACATTTCAACCCTCGTGTTTCCTTGTTTTTTCCCAATTCCCCTTCCTGTGTGGGGAGGGGTCATCGGGTGATAAGACAATTGTCTGAATCGCAATAAATTGTTGTGGGTTCCTCAAAGGACTTAATATTCTCTGTACATTATAAATATGAACAAGTGTTCTTGTTGGTTCATTAGCAACACTAAGATTTAAAAAACTAAGTAGATTTTCTGTGTGTCTAAACTGAGCAGTTTAGCAGCTGGTCCAGGCTTGTTACTGTTGAGAGAGATAGCCTTATATAACAGATCTGATTTGCGCAGCACAATGGAGTTTTGAACTCAGTTTATTGTTTGCTCCCAAATGAATTCTCCTCTGTTAGACAATATATCATGGTGCCTGCAATTTGCTGACACTCCTGCTCAGGAAAAATTTTCAGTTAGAGAAAAAGCAGAGCACTGTCTTTCTGTGAGATGTGGCGACCCTTGCTACAAACTTTTCCGGGCATGGTACATCATACAGCAAATTTTATGCATTGTGAATTGTGTGGGAAATGTCCATCATTGATCTTGGATTGTGAAACTCGTGTTATGGAAGCCTTAATGCCATTTTGAAATAGAACTCTTGGATATGCCAAGAGGTTGAGAAAAGCCAAGGGATTTGTTTTTTCACTGGATCCTAGAGATGCTAAATATCTTGCATATCTACTGAGGAATGCGCATTTTTGAGCTGTCTTTAAGTTCTCAGAAAGACATAATGTGGACATTCAGGTTTTTTTGAACTTAACATCCCTTTTTGCGATTATTATGCCCAGATCCTGAGTCTGTATATCTGAGAGTATCCTTGGTAATCAAACTAGAGCTGAAGTTGACTCTGAAAGCCTGTATGAGACAACTGCTTTCCTCCACATACCTCTTGCCAAACCATGACATTTTCTTAAGATAATAATCACATAGAATCATCAAATGGTTTGGGCTGAAAGGGACCTTTAAAGATCAGCCGCCCCAACCTTCCTGCTCTGGGCAGGGACGTAGAATCATAGAATCGGTGAGTTTGGAAGGGACCTTTAAGATCATCAAGTCCAACCATTAACCTGCCCTGACAAAAACCACTTCTAAACCATGTCCCTAAGCACCTCATCTACCCTTTTCTTAAACACCTCCAGGGATGGTGAATCTACCACCTCCCTGGGCAGCCTATTCCAATGTTTAATAACCCTTTCAGTGTAAAAATGTTTCCTGATATCCAATCTAAACCTGCCCTGACATAACTTGAACCTGTTTCCTCTTGTTCTATCATCTTTGCCTATACCAGGTTGCTCAAATCCCCTTCCAGCCTGGCCTTGAACACTTTCAGGGATGGGGCATCCACAACTTCTCTGGGCAATCTGATGTATCACCATCCTCATCATAAAAAATCTCTTCCTAATATCGAATCCAAATCTACCATATTTATGAAGCACTACGTACTTCATAAAGCTGCTTGGAGATCTCACTGCTGTTCAGTATTAGTGGTTATAATACGGCAACTCTTGTACATAAAGCACTTCTCATCCACCAGTCTACAGAGGAGTAGGGAGTTCTAGTTTCCTCCTTTTTTTTACTGACAGGGAAAATGGCCTCCTGGCTTTTGTGGTTTAAGACACTGAAACTTGCAGATACGTTCCTTTACTATGGGTATGAAACTAATGTTTTGTGCTGCTGTTTCAAACATCTAAATTTTAGCCTGGCGTTATATGACTTACTGATTAAATTTTTATGATAACATATGAAACAGTTCAAATCAGTTTTGTATGTTGTTGTGCCCTTTCCCAACTGTCAGTAATTAAATGCTGTGCCAATATATATATATTCATTAATGCTGCCTTATTTTCTGTTTTACTTTACCATTTTGAAAGCACAGTGACCAAAAGCTTCCTTCAGTGGTGCATACTGAAGCCGGATCAGTGAGCAAAACCCTCTGAGAAGTGATATGCCTCTAAATATACATCATCTTCATTTAACAAAATTTATTGTACTGTACATTTGCCCACAGCACTTTCAAGATGGTTCTGCTTGATGAGTGTGCATTCATTATCTTATCATAAGTGTAGGCTCATGGATTTGAACCAGACAGAGCTGTTTGTGAATTCATTGAAGCGATACATTCACAGAGGGGAAATCTCGCATAATAAAAAGAAACTGGTTGCGACAATTATGACGTTCTGGGAAGAAGGCTTCTTGGTATGGAAGTGCCCTCCTAGTAGCAAAAGAAAGGGAAACGGGCTGCCCTAGGCTTTGATCAACTTTGAGGAAGAGCTACTGCACAAACCAGATATATTGCAAAAACACAGAGTAAACAAAGTCTATGCTATTGTAAATCTGAACATGTTTTGTTTCAGTTTTGTTTCAGTTTAAAGATATCAAATGCATTTAAGACAAAATCTACTGTTTTGTAAATGTGCAGTAAATAGGAGGTAGCAATTAATGATGCTGGGCCATGTGGAAGACGGAATGGATGACCACTCCATGCCAACAGACAAAGATATGAGCATCATCATGATAAGCTATATAACCTGTTTTTTTTTTAGTATAAAGTACTTAAATGTCCTGCTTTTGGTAAGCAGTGTATACAGAACTCTTTTTTGGCTTTGTTTCTGGTGTAACAGCTGCCTATAGCAGAAATCACGGGCAACAGCAAAGCATTACAAGATCTGAGGAATAGGCTGGCATCATAGTTTCAAAATATGATCCTGAGTTATTCTGTCAATATCTGTAATTGTTACATCTTGAGTGATACGGACTCCAGCCCCTGCCTGCATCTTATCAGCAGGACAGTGTAATGGGGCAGGGGCCTAGGCTCAGTTCTTTTACCCTTCGTCCCAATCTGACACCTCGTGGGACTCACTTGTATCTGCAATGGTACTTTGATGCCTTCTGGTATGAAAACTGTTCAGACATGCCCTATTTTCAGGATGCACTTTTAACAAAGCTGCTGCATCCCAGGTGCCATGTGCCCTTCGCATTGCCTCTCTTTCTCCATCACTCTGGTTTCTTTGTTGAAGTGTCTTTATCTGCCCTGTCATCAGTCTCTAGGAGAAAAAACCAAACAACACGGTGTGCACACTTTATAACACAGACAAATTCTGACACTTACTGGACCTCTTCCAGTGTACAGTGTCTTCAGATTTAACTGTGTATCAATGTATTAATTAATACTCCTCCTATTCCATGCAGTAAGTTATGAGTTAACCTTCACATGCCTGTTACTCATTTACATATGCTTTCCATGAACATTCAAAACTTTGAGCCTTCTTCATATGGAGACTTGTGAAAGGTGAACTTTCATTATGAAAGCTTGAATTTTATGAATTACCAAAAGGAAAAAAAAAATCGCTATGTACATTCTTAGTTATTCAATTAAGTATCCAACCAGAATGCAGGAATAATATAATTTTACTTTCGTAGTTGCATGTCAGCTCTCTAATTAACTGACTAGCAAAAAACAGATAGAAACTGCTGTTATTCACAGATCACTATATGATAATGAACTCATTGTTAACCAAGAGTCATTCACTGAAGAAATTAATAAATAAGTCTGAACAGCAAAGGCATTTGAAAAGTTCTGGAATTCTTAGTTCTTAATGTTCATCACTTAGCTGTCAGAAACAGCTGCACGAAGAAACCCATACTCATTTTGAGAACACTTCTTGCAGAGCTATATAATCCAAAATACATAAGCATCTCATAGTTTCTCCTACCTAAATGCATTAAATTCACTGTTTTATTCCCAAGGCTCTGAATATTGTAGTACGGTAGGAGCATTGTGTCCTGTAGATGTTTATGATTAATGTTGTTGCCCAAACATAAATATTACTGTAAATAAAACCAAATGCAACTAATACACAATCATTAAATGGACAAAGAACCATTTCTTCTTTTTCTTAAATAGCTATTTTCCAGATTCCAAAAGTGGCATTCCTGACCTGTCTGAATTATACTACCAGTACTCAGATCGATGTTTCTGCATTTCTGCTGACGCTGCTTGCTCTCTTTTCCCAGCAGTTCTCCAAACCCATAGACGAGCTGGTTGAGGACTAAGATAACTGTAGCTTACAAGACACTGTCTTGCTGGGGATAAAGGAATTGCTGTAGCAAGCTGGACCGAATTGGAATTGACTCTTCTGTTGAGATTTTGATTTATGTGTCTGAGCTAGTTATTCTCATCTTTAATTTTATATTGCAAAGTACTGGATCTTACACAGGCAAATCCAAATCTAGGGTGTCTGAGTGCTATTTTTGGTCTATATAAATCTCTGTCACATTCATTGTCATTCATATATATATATATATAATTTACGTAAGATGACATGTCAGCAGTCCATGATTTAACTATGTGGCATTACATTGCTTTTACATGAGGGTAATTTTTCATTTATTCTGCTTTAGTTCTATAAGGGCAAATATAATGATTTTTTTTTTTTTTTTGTTAGTCAAGGATTCTTTTTCCCTGCATACCTCAAATAAGTGCTCTTATAGACTCTCAAATATCACCTGGACATTTTCCAAACTCTAAATGCTAACTGCATTTTTTTATTTCTTCCATACATAGGCTTAAGTCCTTCCCTTAGGCTGCTATGAAGCCAGAAAGGTGCCTATACGGTAGAGTGTAAAAGGTGAGCAAACAGCTCCATAGCACTTTTCACTTTGATTTTGACGGAAATTCAAGAAAATGCAGCAGTCCACACATTTTACTTGCCATGTTAAAATGCGATTGAATTGCTTAGTCATCTTCTGTACAAACCTGACATGTGAAAAGTGCCCCAGACTCACATCATAAGATGCATCAATCTGTGTAGCCAGTATGTCTAGGTCAGTACCCTCTTTTATGCAGAGTGAAATAAAGCTTTGAAAGATTGCTCTATAAATCTACCTTTTTTAAACGCAGCTTCACTGTTAAAATTATTCCATCCTAGTTGCATAGTTAGAAAACAGCTTCAGAAGAAAATCCAAAAGTACAGCTAAAACTAGCTGCTAACAAATGTCATGATGAACTAAACAACTGTTAGATTAGCTCTCTTACGGTTCTAACATACTACAGCTAATTTCTCAGTTAACCCTGTGCAGCAAATAATTCTAATACGTGCTGGCTTCCTGGTTTAGGAACAGAAGAAGTAAGATACCTACAGCTTTAACAACTTTCCCATTGCCACCAACAGATCCAAGTGAGAAAGTCAGGATAAGAAAATCTGGTTAATCACTTTCATTCTAAAATTCAATCCAACAAAGCAAAACAGTGAATATATGGTCAAGAACATATACTGTGATATGAAGTTATATCAGACAGCAGTCTTGTGGGAAGAGTGCTCAGTCTCCATAATAAAAAGGTATGCTGAAGCATTAGCTATAGATATACAAGAAAACACAAAAATAACTAGACCATGTTTCATTGAAATTTACTTTTTCATGGATCATTTGTGTATTTAATTCCTGACATGAAAATCACTCTTGAAAAGATCATGATAGGTCTAAAGCTCATCAGATACGTAGTTGTGGCCCTGAAGAAGTACTGCAATAAAATAAAAAGTTTTTCAAAAACTTTGAGAAAATTATAGTTTTACAACCAAGATATTTTAAAAGCTACCCTGCTTTTGAGCAGCTAATGTGATTACTTTGAGTTATATCTCTGGCTTGAATTGCTGACAAAATAAGAGTAAGCATGACATGATGGATAGGACCTGCCACATTAATAAGTAAAAACCTGGGAAAAGTTAACTTGACATTTGAAGAAGGGGAGAAAATGTCAAGAAATCATTAGTTTTATTCAATATCTCTTTTGAGAAGCTTATTGTCCCAAACTAGGTCTGGGAATGTTGTCAACACTTTATGTTATCTGGCTAGAGTTTCTATTCATTAAAAGAGATATAATCAATAATAACTAATTGCCTGTAAACTGATCCCTCCCCCCTCAGTGCTCCACCTTTGCCCCTGTCCCCCAGCTGAGCTGTTTCTCAGAGGCATTCCTTGGTCTGAACCATTTTACTGCAAGTCACCCTCAGTCCTTTATTTTTATATATGTATCTGTGAAAACCGGGAAAGGGGATTACTAAACTGCCTGCAGCAACTGGACTGGAAAACCTATTTATTCCATTTCTTCTTGGCAAAACGTTACCTTAAGAGACTACAAACTCCTTAAACACCGCTCATTCACTATGTATTTGATACAAAATGGATATCTTGGACCAAAGCCCAAGGCCAGTTACAGCTGCCTCTGCCAAATGAAGTACTCTTAAATCCTGTTGAGTTAAACAGTGAGGCATTCTTTATGAAGAGGGATCCTGTGTGAGTGCCTCTTAGCCTTTCCTGCACTGGGCTTCATGCACCACTCCCAAGTCTCGCTGGTGCAACGGTGGACTGCAGGGAGCTCTGTCACCAGCTGGTCTGAAGGGCTTCTCCTTTTGTTACCAAGCCTTAAGTTTTTCTACAGAGTGAGTGAGTTTAGCCAGGAACCACGCAGATTATTTTCTAAATTTCAAGGCCTTATTTTGCTGTCTGAAGTTGCTTGTACTAGTTTAAACTCTAGGTAAGCCCGGTGCTGTACATACACACCAGTGCCTAATATCCTGATGTTATATCACACGGAGAGCAGAGCATTTTTTCAAATTAATGATGTAATGCCTTTATTTAGAGTCTGACATAACTTCTAAAAGCATGTTTTAGAGAATGAAGGTTGAGCAGCATAAGAGCTCTCTCTTAAGCATTAGGGAGAGGTCATGCAAATTGGGAGCAATACATTTTGAACTTCGGATGCTACTTTGTTCACATACTCCAACCATGGTTGTTTCAAATGATATTGGTATTTTCTTTTGAACTGAAAACTGTTTTCGGCACATTCTATGGACAAAACATATCAATACGATGTGGAATAACACTGTATTGTCCTACATCGTGTAATATCTGATAGCCTTTCTTGTTCAGCTGGAAGTAAAAAAAACCCACCAAAACTCAGAAAGCAAATCACCAAACTTGACATTCTTATCCAGTTATCTAACTGTACGGAGTTTGTATTCTATTATATATCTTTCCTTTGAGCAGAAAGAGAAATCTAGACAATATATAGGCCTGAAAATCACCACTTTCCCATCACTGTTTTGTGAAAATTCATGTAAGCTGTATGTACAGTGAAATATCATGCTACAAACTAAATAAAAGAACACCAATTAAATCAGTAGAATATTATGACAAAATATATTTGTAATATTTGTAAATAAATGAAAAAAAAGGAACATAGACTTCCTAGAGAATTTTGAAATGAGTCCACAGGATGCCACTCTTCTATTTCCATGCTGGTACTGTGACATTGGTGCACAGAATCATATGAAAAAAAAAAGCATTTATCATCCTCTATAGTGAATTAGCATGGTCTGCTACATTCTAGATGAAAATTTCATGATGAAATATTATGGTTCTTATGAAAAATATATAAGCATATGCAGTCTGAGTTTTCTTCACTCTGGATGAAACTCAGCATTAAAATTGAACTTCTGCAGGATCAATAAACCTGCTTGTCTAGGCTGGTTACATAAAAAACTGTTTCAACTTTCTTATGGGTTGACTTGAGTTGTCAGTGGTTGACACTCTGACCTTTTGGGATTTTCTGTTTCAATGGGACAAGGACTGAAAGTCTGTCTCTGAGTCAATGGGAGTTTTACCCATGACACAGTGGAGCAAGGACTTTGTTGTGTGATTTTTGGTACTGCGGGATAGCCAATTCTTGCTTCGGCTCCAAAAAAATCCAGCTCTTGGCCTTAGCAGTGGCAGGGTATGAAGTCTTCTGCAAATGACTGACTAGTTCCCAAAGGGAGAAGGAGGAGGATTCTTAATGCTTATACTCCAGCTCCACAGGCAAGTAGCTCTTGACATTGTTGTGTCTGCTAGACCCTCTGAGAGAAGACATTTGAAATGACAGCCCTGTTCTGGTGGGGCACGAAGAGGAGGAGATGTTATGAAGAGGGATTGGATAAGAATGACTCATGCTGCACAGCTTCTCTCCTTTCTCCAGGCAGGACCAGTCTGGGGAATTCCTGCAATATTTGATATCTTATAACATCCTTGTTTTAAGAAGAGAGAAAGAGAAAACCCATCAGTTTACTTTATTGCGCTGTCAGGGTTTGATTCTTGGGCTACCTTGCCCCTATTGATGTCTTAATGGGGCCTAAGAAATAATAATTCTGCTATAAAGGTCTGCTTATTCTCTTCTGTTCTCTTTTAAATATTTGTAAGGCAACAATCCAGAGAATTTATCACTGCATCAAGAAAATCAGGGTTTAATATCAGGAAGGAAAATAAAAATGCTCTTGCTAGGGGAAATTGAAATACCACATACAGCTATTTGGAAACCCATTTACCATATTAAAAGAAGTGACTTACAAAAATTCATGTATTTAACAACTTTTAGAAGCAGTACATCTTTCTAACAGGACAGAATGTCACACTAAGAATTTTATGACTTGTTTGCACTATTTATGAATATTATGTAGATTTTATCTTGCCCTAAACACTCCAACATCTACCCAGAAATCTTTGGGCTACATTTATCTTGGAAAAGAGAGCTGAAGCACACTGATGCTTAGGTTATTTTTCTCCATCTGCAGAAACTACATGATCTGCATCTTACACATCTTGTGTTTGGTGCAGTGTGCTGCACGGTGGTTGTTTACACGCTGGGTCTTTATCAGTTCAGTTGTCTCTGCCTACCATGTTTACTTGATTTTTTCACCCAAATTTCAAGCATAAAACTAAGATGAGAAGAGCAACACTGAAAAAAAAAAAATCCTGATAATGACATTTATGCTCCGTTATTGATTTTCATATAAGATGTATGTAGCTTTCATACAAGATGTATGTAGTATTTGTTGTACTATTTGTTATAAGGTCTATATCAGAAGCATCAAGCTGTGTTCTTTCTGTTTCAGATTTTACTGGCATTAATAATTATTCTGTAATCAACAAGTGTGTGGCACTTCTGTCGTTGATGCATGAGACACTGGAATTGCCCTCATGCTTGCTCTGCTACAAAGACAATCATGGCAAATGTGCTATCATCAGGAAGACAGACTGATACAGTTTTGAGGAACTTGCAGTAAGTAAACAAATTCTCTAAAGAAGTTCAATGTTTGTAGCCACTGTCTCGCACGTATTAACAGCCCTTTAAATATGCTGTCAGAGTTCATGTAACAGCAGTGAACCTTTCCTTTTTTGTCACTCTTCCTGGGCAGGTTTTGGTTATAGTCTGTGGTCTGCTTGTTTATCATTCCTTCCATTTGCTATGCTCTCTATTAATCTATTTCTAGCTTTCTCAGTACTACTTTGGAATTATCAAGGCATGTCATATCTGGCAAGCGTGAATGTTTTGCCTTGCTGCTGCTGTGCCATTTTGGGAGGAGAACTATGCAATTATGACAAGTTGCTTGTTATTAACCTTTGGTTGCTGAATGTTGTTTGTTAAGATGCAAAAAGCTAGAACATAAAGGCAATTTTAATTCTCTCATCCTTACTGACTTCACACATTCTTTTTTTTCTTGCCTGTCTGTTGTTGAATAAGCTCCCCTTTTCAATTCATTCGCTTACATCAATGTGCTCTTTCAAATCTCTCCCAAAAGCTCATTTATTCCCAGCAACTCGTTAACCAAACAGTCGTCTCTTCTCTTCTATTATTATTTCTGTTTCACCTGTACTTTCATAAATGCTGTTTGTGCTCTCTCTTTTCTTACTTCTTTCTTTGTGCTTATTTCTGTAACTTATTTACTGTACCATTTAAAAGTAAGTTTAGAGTGCCTTAGCCAGGGGTGTTAAGCAAAATCAACAGTCAGAATCACTGAAATGAAATCATATATACAATGTAGGGCTTAGGTGCTGTGTATAAAGTAAAAGCAGACATACATGTTCTTCATTAACACTTCCTTAAGGGTCCCATCCTGGAGTTTACAGAAACCATAGAAGCCACTCCGTTCACTTCTGCTAGCTTTGAATCAGGCTGGGATGAGAAAATGAAAAGGCAAGGATGAATGGAATAGAAAAAAGGAAAAATAGGTCCAATGAAATATATGGGAGATGCGCATTTATGGCCTCTGTTCAAACATACTTTTAATATGCATGCAAAAAATCACAAAATTTTTCAAAATGCAGGGCACATATGCAATATTCTCTCGCTGGTTAGGACTAAAGCCAGGATGTGAAACAAAACTTATTAAATACAGAGAAATAACAATCAGAAGAGGAATTCTTCCATATTGTGTAACATTCCTGCCTTATCACAGTAATGTAGAATGAATTGAGCTTTTTACTTCTTCTTAGAAAGATGAATACATTAAAAATATCAGATGCCTATCTTTATGTTATCCTTGAAATATGTATTTTCAAGTTCATCAATGTATGATCACTTGCCTTTTGTTAATTCCATATTCTCTTAAAAGCAATAACCGAACCAGAATATGCCTTTCTTCTGAAGTTCTTTCGAAACGTAATAAAAAGACATTTCAAAACAGATAGAATTTAGGAACTAAGTTCAGCCACACATAATAATTTAAAATGGAATTTGAGATCATTTCTGTTGCCTTACTTAGTTTTTTCTAGCCTTTTAGGTTTCAAAAAAGGACATTCAGGCCACAAAAAGAAAGATATTTCTGATATCAGTCACATATTTTCACATACAATGTATAAAACTTTTTCAAATAACTGTTACATTTGCCATGACAATGCAAGGGAATACTACATTTTTTTACAGAGGAAAAATGAAAATCATATGAAAATTCAAATGGGTCAAGTAATTGTGACTTTTCATCTTTAATATTGTGTAAAACTCTTATGTACCATTGTAATGGGAAAAAAAGAATCCATTTGTGTTCTGAGAAAAAAAAGCATTATTTTTCATTTACTTTGGTAGGACATTTATAAGGTGTAAGTTCATCAAAATACATATTTGAACTGTATGACTTAGCTCCAATTAAGTCTTTCTGTTAAAGTAATAGAGAGCTACACATGCTCCTGCAAATCTAGAACATACCAAAGTTAAAAATGTATCTATCTTTTCCAATAATAATCTTGGAATAGTAAGTTTAATCTTTCTTGGTTGTACATATAACTTTGCTCCATTTTGTTCATAAAAGATAAAACCTACCATGGCTACCTGTTTAGAATATTTTCTTCTATTTATTTTTTTTTCCTAAGCAGTAAAAGCTCTTGCTTGTAACACAAGTTCAGGTTCAATATAGTTTATGACTTGCAGTATTGTAGCACGAAAATACACCTTATGTGAGTGCTCAGCTTTGAGAAGTGGGCTTGTATAAAATATAACAGTAACCTGAAACAATTACTGATGATAGAAGAAGAATGAAGACAAAACATTTGAAATAACTTCAAACAAAAAAGGCTACAGATATTACTGACAGATTGTGAGATTTTTGTCTAGTAAATAAAAGGAATGTTGGCCTGGAAATCAATGAATCAAAATTGATGTGTTGGAACCAATTTTGGTTCATTGATTTGGACTTGTACAACTCTCAAAGGGAAAGGGTCTATTTTATCAAAAGGAAAAAGGGAATCACAGTAATCACAGCAACTGGCTTGGGATTTGATTATTGAACTAAACTTTTCTTTTCCACTATGAAGAATTGCATGACAGATTAAGAGATTCTTAATACTGTACTTTGAAATTAGCTCGATGGCCTCAAGTTGATCTTTATATAAAAAAGAAAACATTACTTGGGTTCTGCTCTTACCCTTTTCGAGTTTTCTTATACTTTTGTAATTCCTTTTATTCAGTTCACTGGTGCTACCCATGAGCTAGCAGCATGAACAATGACAGAATTTCTCCTATGTCATTAAGGCAGAAAAATACTAAGATCTATTTGCACCTGAGAGAAGCCTTTTGCTGATGTTGCCTATGATGGCACATCTCCCTTACTGGTGACCCTTGAGAGTGCTGTATCACAGCTGCCTATTGCAGTCCTACCTCCACTGTGTGGCTGTGGCTCCAACTTGACGCCCAGAACCTGGGACAACTAAAACATTTTTAAATGTGGATACTTGGTTGAGAGGATGTTGGTTGGTCTGACTAGGTTTGGCTAGACACAGGTAAGGTTGGCTTTTCCCGTTGTGCATGCCAGGTTTGTTCATTTTACGGAGGCTGATGGTGAGAATGGCGCACAAAGTTGAAGACCAAGTAGTTTCAGTTTACTTCCTTTCAGATTTAAAGAAACCCAAACATGTTTCATAGAAATGACACCATTAATGAAATGTCTAGAATTTGCAACCAACCTAACTGAAGTCAGACTCATTGCCAAGAGTTAGTCAAAGATTTTATCTAGCCATGAACATTTAGAGTATTTTTGTGGGAGCTTCAGGCTGGGGGGAGTTGGGTTTTGCTTGGGGTTTTTTGCCTTTTTTAATCTTATGGCCATTCTGGTGGTGTAAATGTTTTTAACCTTTTAGGGAAAAAAAAAATTAGCTCTCAATCAATATTGTACAGTACTACTGCATACTACTTTATATGTAAAAAGTATACAGGGGCTTATGACAGCTTTTGGAAATTTCTCCATTACCTTTCATTAGGAACAGGTTTAAACTGATGCCAAGAACATTTGAAAGTCATACTCAAATTGTACATTGTCATTTAGTCAATAACTGAAGAACTATCTTAACTTGTGACATGTGAGGAACTTAATATTTCTTTCTTAATGCTAATTCCCCCTCCCCCCCCCCATATGACTCCATCTATGCCCACAATAAATATATATTATAGCATGTATTGTATATGTAGTGGGTACAGGTATACATTTAGAAAGAGTAAAAAAGTGCATATGGTTGTTCCTATTCCTGTTTTACCACATGAATTTTGTAAAGATCCATTACTGTAATAAAGAAACTAAAAGGGCACTTCATCTTGAACAGGCTTTTCAACCCTCTTCTCCTTCCTTTACATTGCACAGGAGAACTGAAGTATAAAATCTTATGAAAATTTGAATAAATAGATTAAATGTTATTTTATGTTCAGTCATGAGCAACCCTCTCAACCTTCTATAATCAGAGATGAAGAAGGCATTGGTGCAGAATAACACCAAAAATACAATGATAATAGAATAACTATCAAATATTTCCAGAAATAAACACCCACAACAAATGTGTGTCTGTTTACTTGGTTTGGTGTAAGTAAAGTTTGCTTTCTTGAGAGCTATGAACTTACCGATAAAGTGACTTTAATTTGGTGGTAATTCACATCATAATTTTCTTTTCATTTTTGTAATGGAGCTCTGATATTCCTCGTTGACATCCACTGATTTTTTTTTATGTTACAAAAATTAAAACATGACACACAAGTCAATAAAGTTTCCTTTAACTCAGTCATAAAAATTGATCTCCTGGTTTTGGCTTCATTGTTATGTTATAGTAATGGTTAAGACACATAATGAATTTATTGATAATTAAGAGTGTGACCCAGGTAAAACCAAAAATAATATATAAGGGAAGATTTACTGTTATTGACTCCTCAGTCTGCTAAACCAGGTGATTTTTATCATCCTTATCTAGGTCAAAGTATGTTATGAACAAGGTCTGGGCTCATGCAAACTGCACAAGCAGGAGGAGAAGAAACTTATTCTGTATTTACTCTTCTCTCACATGAATTTTTGTGCCCTGGTTTAGACTATGGCAGCTGTGAAGAACATTCTGAGAACATTTATCAGAGTGAAGTATCTGGAGTGTTTTGGGAGGACTAATCAGTGGCTGGGACAGGAGTGTTAACTAGTGACATTTGACTGCATTATTTCACCATTATTATGTCTATCCAGAGATTAAGCGACAGAGCATTCTCAGACGTACATAAGTATAACTGTGTTACTTTGTAATGGCATAGGTAGGCATAACTTCACATCCTAAAAGGTTCTATCCTCAGTGCCACCTGCAACAGAAAGAGACAGACTGTGTGTATGCCACAGGGTATACACAATCTAGTTTTGAAAGGCAGGAAAGAAAAAGGAAAGTACTATTCTGTATGTACTGTATATATAAAGCAATCAAAATCCTAACTAAGACTTTTACTCTGCATAGTCTTACCTGAGGAGAAGGATAGCATCTATTCCAAATAGTTTTGTTACAAAAACCCCCAATTCATATATCTGGGAATATAACTATTGTGTAGTTCTGGGATGGCACCAAATAAATTTTTTTCCCATTCCTATACTCTCCGCTGCTTGAGATGTCTTATATAGCACACATACTGTACACACTGTGATCATCTCCAGAAAAATAAATGGGTGGTACGGCACTATATCTGTGTCTCTGGGCCAATCAAATGTGTTTGATGTTAAAGCAAGGCCAAGTGGATATTTCAAACTTTGGAAAGTTAATTTTCCTGAACTGAAACTCTGCAAGTGCTCCAAATATCTTGATGCAGTTTCAAAATTCAAAACTGATCTGCTATGTTATATTGCACAACTCTTGCTGTCTTCAGGTTCTTTTTGCATATTCTATCTATTTTGGTTGTATTTAATGCACAGATATTCCCCTCGTGTGTATACACTTTTTAAAAAAATGATTTTAAAGACCCTCGTAGTCCTGGTCAAAGCCTCGAAACAATACCAGAGAGAAATATTAAATAATAATATACTTTGTGTTAGCTTCTAGAGGCAGCTATATATTTAATCTGTCAAGTAGTACTTTGTAGTGCCAACAGCAGAGTAATCACAGAATAGCCATCTCCACATATCTCAGTTTCGGTCTTTATTAACAGGATGAAAAACAGTTCCAGCCGATAAGACTGCAGTTCATGGTAGTAAGTTCTTTCAAATAGTTACACTGGAGTCGATAGGCATCAATCAAGCAATTCTTCCTGATTGTAAGAATTTTTGACTGTAGAGCTGGCACATATCGCAACACGTGCATGCTCATAAATACATTCAGTAGATAAGGATTAGAAATCTATACTATGCCTGTTTTTTCGAATGAGAAACTTTAACCAGACTGTGATGTATAAAAATAGCAGGAGACCCAAAATGAACAAGCAGAGAACTTCTGCTTCCAAGTTCATCGCAAATATAATTTCGACATACCGAGGTGTTTTCCACAATGTTTGTATAGCATATGACAACTAGCCAGTTACCTATGCTAGACAAACACCATGAACTAGAGGCAGCTTTTCCTAAAACAGTGTTTAGTAATGATCATTCCCCCAAAGCCCTGTTCACTACTTAGAATCATAGGGTTGGAAGGGCCCTCTGTAGTTCATCCAGNACTACTACAGTAGTAGCAGTTAACTACTACTTCTACATATAAAGAAACACAGCACTTTGACAGACATGATCTTGCAAATCTGGCTGAGTGGTATAAGGCATGATTTCTAACATTGTTTCTCAGGTGTCTCACACTAAAATTTGGTAACTGTAGGAAGGCTCATAATCCACTGTAGTTGCTTCAAGCTAACCTGTTTGATTTTTCACTGAAACGAGATGGAAGAATTCATGCCATCAGTGATGACATCTCAGGGCTCTTGTTCTGGAATTAGATTTACCAGAAAGACATCATTAGACAGTTCATATGAGCATATATTTTGCTGGGCAGAAGTAATTCAGAGTAGGTGTTGATACACTTTTGGAGATCTAAGTAGAGATACTTTAAGGAGGTACAAACCCTACTGCTTCTTATATTGCTAATTTGCTCTTGGGAATCCTATTCAGCCATTTTCTGAATGTGCAGCTACCTATATTGAAATGAGAGAAAATTGGGATCTAGTCCTTTTTTACAAGGTGTTTTGAATGTAAGTTTTAAAAAATGGGAGACACCAATAAAACACACAAAACTCTTAGGCTTATGTAGGTTTGTCAAAAATAAATGGAGGGTAGATTTAGATCAGATATTAGTAAGAAATTCTTAAGCTGAGGGTGAGAGACACTGGAACAGGTTGCCCAGGGAAATTGTGGATGCCCCATCCCTGGAAGTGTTCAAGGCCAGGCTGGATGGGGCTTTGAGCAGCCTGGTCTAGTGGGAGGTGTCCCTGCCCATGGAAGTGGGGTGAGAACTAGATGATCTTTAAGGTCCCTTCCAACCTAATCCAACAAACACCCTCCAGCAATTTGGATAATGGAACAGACTTGCCAGGCATCAATGAAATGGGAGCAAAAATTATTTGTTTGCATTTTAATAGATTTCAAGCCTGAGTGTCTGAAGCCAAGGTCTTAAAGCTATATTGAGGTTCCTAAATGGAACTACTTTGATTGACAAAATAATGCTAAGTAACCCCAGCATTGCTGAGGTCAGTGAGAAGACACCAGGGCAATCATCATGGCAATACGAAGAGTTATTATAACTAGAAAGGAAAACATATAAAACATCACAATTGGATACTGTTTGTCCGTGGAATAAAAATGGCAAAGGAGAAAGAGGTTTTCAAATATAACCCCTAAGACTGGAATTTAATTGAATACAAAGTGTCCTTGGCACTATCTCTAGGCATGTCAAGGACATGGGGGTCATCAAGAGTAGTCAACATGGTTTTACCAAGAATAAGTCATGTTTGACTAACCTTATAGCCTTCTATGAGGATATTACTAGGTGGATAGATGATGGTAGAGCGGTAGATGTGGTTTATCTTGATTTCAGTAAAGCATTTGACACCGTCTCCCACAGCATCCTTGTAGCTAAGCTGATCAAGTATGGGTTTGGTGATCAAGCAGTGAGGTGGATCAAGAACTGGTTGAAAGGAAGAAGTCAGAGAGTCGTAGTCAATGGGGCAGAATCTAGTTGGAGGCCTGTGACTAGTGGAGTCCCTCAGGGGTCGGTACTGGGACCGGTGTTGTTCAACATCTTCATCAACGACCTGGATGAGGGTACAGAGTGTACCCTCAGCAAGTTTGCGGATGACACCAAGCTGGGAGGAGTGGCCGACACCCCAGAAGACTGTGCTGCCATTCAGAGGGACCTGGACAGGCTGGAGAGTTGGGCGGGGCGAAACCTGATGAGGTTCAACAAGGGCAAGTGTAGAGTTTTGCATTTGGGGAAGAAAAACACAATGTACCAGTACAGGTTGGGGGCTGACCTGCTGGAGAGCAGTGTAGGTGAAAGGGACCTGGGGGTCCTGGTAGACAGGAGGATGACCATGAGCCAGCAATGTGCCCTTGTGGCTAAGAAGGCCAATGGCATCCTGGGCTGTATTAGAAAGGGTGTGGTGAGTCGGTCAAGAGAGGTTCTCCTCCCCCTCTATTCTGCATTGGTGAGGCCACATCTGGAGTATTGTGTCCAGTTCTGGGCCCCTCAGTTCAAGAAGGACAGGGAACTGCTTGAGAGAGTCCAGCGCAGAGCCACAAAGATGATTAAGGGAGTGGAACATCTCCCTTATGAGGAAAGGCTGAGGGAGCTGGGTCTCTTTAGTCTGGAGAAAAGGAGACTGAGGGGTGACCTCATCAATGTCTTCAAATACGTAAAGGGGGAGTGTCAGGAAGATGGAGAGAAGTTGTTTTCAGTGATGACCAGTGATAGGACAAGGAGTAATGGATGTAAATTGGAGCATAGGAGATTCAAGAGGGATATCAGGAGGAATTTTTTTACTGTGAGAGTGACAGAGCACTGGAACAGGCTGCCCAGAGAGGTTGTGGAGTCTCCTTCACTGGAGACATTCAAAACCCGCCTGGACGCGTTCCTGGGTGATGTGCTCTAGGTGACCCTGCTCTGGCAGGGGGGTTGGACTAGATGATCTTTCGAGGTCCCTTCCAACCCTATGATTCTATGATTCTATGAAAGAATAAATGCTAAAATTGTAGCAATTTTTTCTCACAGGGCTTTCCAGACCTCCCAAAAACATTCCAGATTTCCATGTAGATACCTGCTAGTCTGTTCCATTTTAAAAACCAAAACAAAACACTGAAAAATACAACTGTTCTAAAATGCAAGGTTAAAGTCACTAATATGTAGGCAGTGGCATCAATTTAATTGTGTTACGCACTGTATAAAGTATTAATTAAGGGGCTATGCAAACATAAGAAGACTTCATACCCTTCCCAGGTCACCCCAGTCTAAATTGCCACCACTGCACATGCCTCTGTCTCCTTCCAGCTTCCTCTATTGGCTGTTTTCAGTGTCTGTTTAGGGTTTCATTGCTAAGCATCAAGACTGAGACAGCAGATTAGAGGAGGAAAGAAACAAAAGGCTGAGAAAGGAGGGAGATCCTGGGGAAAAGAGTAGCAGGTAAGAATATTTGTACTACTGGTTT
Organism: Rhinoptilus africanus; assembly: GCA_013400135.1. Taxonomy (NCBI): domain Eukaryota; kingdom Metazoa; phylum Chordata; class Aves; order Charadriiformes; family Glareolidae; genus Rhinoptilus; species Rhinoptilus africanus. The sequence continues at coordinate 41,816 of VXBO01001107.1, forward strand.
TAGAAACACAGAAAGCTTCTCCTCTCCCACAAGGAGTGACATTTGAAAGGATCAGGTCTTCCTTTGCTACCACTGACTGTGCTCTGTAAGTCAATACTTCATACACAAAGTGATGGGAGATGGAAATGGAGTTTTACCATGCAATTTTTATTGAGTGTATCTATATTTCAATACTGTTACACTGTTCTGCAGCAGTCTACAATATTTGTTTATCTAGTCAGATGCTTGATACGAATCTTTTCTTATTTTAGCCAGGCTCCTAGCTTTCTTGTGGATTGGAACAGTGTGTGCTGTGTGGCAAGTCTTTCTTCTACCCCATTAGAATATATTTCAGCTCAACTGGTAACTCAGTTCCATTTGCAAGGTGCATTTCTCAACAACAGAATAGAAAATTTCATCTCAGCTCATATTTACTGGGAGCTTGCTGCTTTCCTCTTAGTCTGCCTTAAAATTCTTCCTTCGCTTACAAGGGCTCTATCGAATCTTAGTTTATCTTGGGAGCTGCTTTTCTCAGCTTATCATCTAGAGCCAAAAGAAAAGGAAATAGCTCAAGCCTTTGAATTTACAACTGCACATTTGAGCTGCGCGTTTGCATCTTTACTATTATTCTTACTTCTTGCTATTATTTTAAAAAATCTTCCCCAGAAGAATATAAGATGTGAGGGACGTGATCCTTCACCTCTACTCAGCACTCGTGAGGTCCCACCTGAAATTCTGTATCCAAATCTGAGCTCATCAGTACAAGAGAGATTTGGACATACTGGGGAGAGTCCAACCAAGGGCCACAAAGATGATGAAGGCCCTAGAACATCTCTTGTCTGAAGAAAGGCTGAGAGAGAAAGACTGTTTAGCCTAAGGAAGGGAAGACTCAAAGAGGATCTTATTAATGCATATCAATACATGAAGAGAGGGTGCATAGAGGTCAGAGCCAGGCTCTTGTCACTGGTGCCCAGCAACAGGAGCAAGGGCAATAAGTGCAAACTGAAACACAGGAGGTTCCATGTGAACATAAGAAAACATTTTTTTACTGTGAGAGTGACTAGCCACTGGCACAGCTTGCCCAGAGAGGTTATGGATTCTCCAGTGTTGGAGATATTCAAAAGCCATCTGGACATGGTCCTGGGCAGCCTGTTTTAGGTGGGCCTCCTTGAGCTGAGGTTGGACAAGATAACCTTCAGGGTTCCCTTCCAGTCTTAACAAGTCTGTAATTCTGTGAGATTCTGCATTCCATGTCAAAACAAAACCATCTGCAATTGGTGGGTACAGAAACACACAATCTTAATATATGAGACCTAGGTATGCAATTACATGTTCAGTGAGCCTGATGTACCTCAAAATGCATGGGAATACTCTGTGTATGTGAATTTCTTTTTCTCCATGCATGCTCTGTGGAGGGCAGAACTTGAGTTCAAGACTTTGTATTGCAGAGATGCACTTTCTTCTGCATAAATTCAGGTTACCTTGTGAAACATGGTCAACACAGAACGTGTAGGTATGTATGGCATGTATACTTTAACCTGAAGCAAAAGACAGATCTCTTTTCTTGTGGAGAAAATTTCCTTTTTTTTTAGAAGAGATATATTCATATGAGCATCTGCAATAGCTGTAGCTACATGTAACCTGTAAAACATTTAAAAAAGCAAAAATTGCAAAATACACTCTACCTATAGGAATGAAAAACAATGAAGACCGTAGGAAAAATCCATAATCCTGAACCATTCATAAAACTTGGCATTTTATAGCAATCTATAGGTCAAAGCAGACAATTAATTCACTCCTGCAAGCAGTGGATGAGAAAATATTATTTAATTTGTAGAAACTGAACCAGTTAAATATTTAATCTCCCAAGGCTATATAGCATGAAATCTTATGCCCTGATATTTGTTTCTATTAACATTTATTCTATATTTATGTAAATCACATTCATTTACTATCAGTTCTGGTTTCTGTACATCTGTTTGTTTCAAAGCTATATTTCAGTTATAGCCACAGACCCACTATAGAACTGCAGGAAAATGGTAGACTAACAATTTTTGTTCTGAAGTGACTGTAGTAGGCAATAGTTGTTTATTTTGTGTGTTCTTTCCTTCCTGCTTCCATATTATTCATTCGACAATGTAATAATATTAGGTATAAATCACATTTAGCTGGGTAATGGTTCACAAGCATCAACCATTTGGTAACTACATTATATATAAAATTGTAGTGATGACAATATTTTCTATCCTACAAACGGAGAGCACTGTTATTTAGATACAACCTAGCCTGGCGAGTTCCTTGTGCATCTGTAGTACTATTTGAGGCTCTCCCTTCCGCAGTTCAAGGAGTGCCCAGTCCACCTAATTCTTGTATGGCCTCAACTGTCAAACTATGCCAAACGACACTCTTACAGTGTTCTTGTCTAAACCTTTTGCATCAGATACTGTGAAAGTACACGGGAATAATAAAATGCTTATGATGGCTTGCTATCATTCTTCCTAGACAAGATTTAAAGGGGGAGCTCAGGTCCAATAAGAAAGTCAGACAGCCCTTCAGACTGACGGAAAATGTGGTTATGGCACAGATCTAGTGGTTTGTCATCTGAATGCAGAGCAGGCACAGTTTGTATTTTGTTTATTCCTTGGTTAGAATATTGTAGTCTCTGAGGACATGATGGTAGCTTTCTACTGGCACATGGACTCCAGGGATGTAAGAAGTTGTGTTTTGTCCTAGCCATAATTGTAGTCCCTGCAGGCACATCCTCTAGTAATAGGAAGGTGGGGGCTACTGGCTCCCACCCACACGCCAACTGGCAGAGCTGGCAAGCTGAAGAGGAATCATTGTTGCCAGCCTTTGCAATTTTATCTTCATCTTGATAAATTGTATTTTTCCTTGATCCCCTCCACAGGAGTTGAATGATTATCAGTAAATTTCCACTGTTTATAAAAAATAAGTCTTCAGGCTTATGGGGGAAAGATTAAAGGCATGACCTAAAGATATCCAGAAGACAAATTAAAAATATGTTTAAAAAAAAAAAAAAGAGAAAAAAAATTCTCTGAGTTTATGATACTGAACACAGTATTTTGGGAGAACCATCATGTTAAATGGTTGCATTTTATGGTACTGGAAGACTGCAATGTTCTGTGGAGGGGAAAAAGTACACTGCACAGGGGATGCAATATGGTCACAATGTTCTAGTTGTCATGGTTTTAAACCCAGAATTCTGTATATTACACACAAGGTCCTTTCTTCCTACAAACAACTTGTTTCAGAATCAAATGCATCTCAAGTTTCGAGTCTCTTCCTGTAACATAGAACTTACTGCACTCTGTGTCATAAATAAATGTCATCTGCAGAAACATTACAAACCCTCATTGCAGTGAACTCTATCTAAAGATGTGGATTTACTTTAGGCAAAGCTTTTGCGTTCATGTCTAACACCAGTTTGAGAAGCCATTTTAATCTGCTGCTCTTCTCATGCACAGAGTGATTGTGGTGAAGTGATTTAGAAGGGAATTGCCAGAAAGAATTTAACTTTGCTAACACAGACAGATGGACAAGGGTTTAACATTAATAATTGGAGGTGCATGCATATGTATGCGGAAGGGGGGAAAAATGCTTCATTTTTATTAGAAATAAAGTCAGCAAAAACTGAGCAGAGGACTTTATATGTAATACTCTAGATAGAGAAAATCAGCACTGAATTGTGCAACAGTATAGCTCCAACAGGAGCTTAAAATTAAGTCAATCCCCTGGTTAGATATGTGATTGTTGCTTGTGCAATTAGCCTTGCAGTAGTACTAAGATGAGCTGAGAAGGATTTACTGACTGAGGCCAAGCCTTATCAGAGAAGCCTTTTTGGGTGTAGATTAATGTGGAAATGACTTTTGCACGCCTCAGTAAGCTAGTGCATTAGGAGTAAAGACTTTGCTGAAATGCATTACAAAGGCCATTTTGCCCTGTATTAGAGAGAACAGTTTGCCCTTTCTGTGGCAGATGTTGTTGCAGATTGCCCCTGCTGATTGCACTGGGATTTAACAAATTGAGGATTTAACAAAAATCTGCCTTTTAAAAAATTATTTCAAATTTTATTAGGTAAAGGATGATTAAGCCTTCAAAAAAATCAGTAATCAGTGATTTATAACCCAGTCAAAAAAATACTACCTGAAAGAGAAATGCACAAAAGTTGGAAAAGTAGAGAAGATTCATTGAAATGGAAGATTCATCCCTCTAACAACAGCCAAAAAGTTATCATGGACAATGACTGATAAAGCAAGGACAGGCTAACAAATGGGAAAAGAAAGGAACAAATAAGTCATTAAGCAGAGATGGCTATATGCAGTCCAATGCTGTGATAAATAGTAGAGCATAATACTTTTGGGGCTTTTTTTGGTGAAGTATTTCAGAAAACACAAGTTGTGTTCATTCTACTAACCAGTTTTTGATCAACTAAAAAGATTGTGAACAAGTTTCTGAAATCTCAAAGCAAATAATTTTAAAAGTTCAGATGTAAATTACTTCAAAATGAAATGTGATTTCTATACCTTTGTATTGAATAACCAGCACACCCACCATGATACTTATTTACATATTTAATATGTCAGATTCAGAAAAGAGATTAGAATTGCAGGAGCTTCTGAGGTGGCAACATAGCCTAAGCTATTACTTGTTTCTGGGTAATGGTTTCTGGCATCTGCTTGCTCATTCACTTGAGAATACTAATGTATACATTAAACAACTGCTCACTCCACATAAATCATAGAGAATATAAACTTAATTTAGTGGTAAAAACATCATGGAGAGGTACAACATCGATGTACTTCTGTGACTGGGGACTGTTACACTTTCAGTCACCTTTTTTATATGTTTAAGTGAAGAGCGCGTGAGCTCATGCAAGAGAAATCTGTGGAAAAATCCTTAACACATTGAAAATGTATCCAGAATAAGAAGACCCTTAAATGAAAATGGCTACTAGAGCCTAGGGGAATAGTGTCATATATCTTTGCCTTTTTCCTAGGCTGCATCCATGTATGGACTAGGCTCCATAGAGATGGCACTCCTCACCAGCTGTACCTAGCCAGCTGTTCCTAGCCAGCTCTGTATGGACTCCAGCAGAGGTACAGCAGTGGCCTTAGATGGACCTTTGGTCTGATCCCTCTGGGCATGTTATGTACATGTACTGAAAATGCAAGATGGAAAATTACCTTTCAGGCTTTATGGAAATTTCTGTAGAGCATGAAGTGAAATGTTTTTCATATATTCTGAAGAAAAAAACGTTTTGGAATACTTCAATTATTTATTGAAAAACCTTGTTTTCTTTCACAAAACACAGAAACAAAAAATTAAGCTGCAACTATGAAAGAGCCAGATATCTATTTGTCTCC
>VXBO01001107.1:48528-106440 GCA_013400135.1 Rhinoptilus africanus
TTTTATTTAATTTTTATTATATTTAATATTTTGTACCAAGGAATAAATAATTAAAATTAAAATCTTGTTATTTATTTCATTTTACTTTTTTTTTTTTTTTAATAAAGAAAAAACAGTATATCCGTGTGACTTGAATTCTGACTGTAGTGTATGATCTAGTGGATAGGTCATTTGATTAGAAGGCAGTATATTTGTCTTCCTTTACACTCTAAGAACCAATAGACATACACTTTTCACTTCTTTAGGTTTTTGAATCCAGACGGAAAACACAATAAAACAGTGACAGATTACTCAGTAAAAAGACACAACTTTGGGAGCTTTGGGTTTTTTGGTGTTTTTTTTATTTTTATTTTTTATTTTTGACATATTTCTTTGTTATCAATGCAGTGTTACTAGACAAAAAAACCAATCTAGATGTGTTACTAAAGAAAACAGATGTTCATTGCACAGNAGGACCTTTAAATGAAAATCGCTGCTAGAGCCTGGGGGAATAGTGTCATATATCTCTGCCTTACTGCCTTTTTCCTAGGCTGCATCCATGTATGGACTAGGCTCCATAGAGATGGCACTCCTCACCAGCTGTACCTAGCCAGCTGTTCCTAGCCAGCTCTGTATGGACTCCAGCAGAGGTACAGCAGTGGACTTAGATGGACCTTTGGTCTGATCCCTCTGGGCATGTTATGTACATGTACTGAAAATGCAAGATGGAAAATTACCTTTCAGGCTTTATGCAAATTTCTGTAGAGCATGAAGTGAAATGTTTTTCATATATTCTGAAGAAAAAAAAGTTTTGGAATACTTCAATTATTTATTGAAAAAACTTGTTTTCTTTCACAAAACACAGAAACAAAAAATTAAGCTGCAACTATGAAAGAGCCAGATATCTATTTGTCTCCTGTCTCTGCCAGATGATGTGGAACAACTAGAGAAAAATAAATAGTCACAGACACTTTGCTGCAGAAATAAGAGTCTCCCTGGAGGCACCCACCAGAGGAGGACAGGCCCTTAGTGGTACCTGCAGTCTATGCTAACTGTGTGTCTGTGATCACTGCTTCAGTTATGATATTCCTAGCAAGCAGACAGATCAGTGTGGAAGAAAGTGTTGCTACTTTGTTGTGATACATGGAACTGCTGTGAATATCAGAGCTGTGGCTAAGAGAAGAGAGTGTGAGAGTCCCTGTACGAGATGTGGTGCAGGTACAACTAACTTAAATAATGCAGCTTCTATGGACAGTACTCGTGTCAAGTTTGAAGAGTGAAGGTGGGATAAAGAATGATGGAATCAGTGAAGATATGTGAGGAAGGGAAGAAGACTTTCATATCCTGAAGTATGCAAAGGGTGATGCATAGGAAAGACAGTCCCATGTATGCAGGTACTGGAATATAACTTGAAAAGGTTTGTCCATTCTACCACTGCAACTTAGTTCTGATGAAACCGTCTGTGGGCCAGAAAAATTTATCATGTCAAGAATGATCTTCACTTGTGAAAGGAAAAATGAAAAAGCATGGGAATTGCAAAGTTATTAACTATATATTAAAAATTTTTGCCCAACAACTTCATTGTTAAAAGTCTTCGGAAGTGAGCTGCCATGTAATTGTTTGCTCAGACAAGGGAAAGAACTTGAGTCAGATTTCAATGACCTTACCTCATTTCTGGCCTGAATGGGAAAACAACAATAGAGCTTTAACTATTTTTGCTGGAGACACCGTTGCTGCTATAGATTACCGAAATGGCTTGCAAGCTGAAGGATGAGGAGAGTTTTTCAGAAAAGTAAAGAATATGTGCAGATAATACCTCAGTACAAGATGAGAATAGCTAACATATAAATCAACTCCTATTCATATTTCCACATGAAAGCAGGTGGATAAACTGAATCTGACTTGCTGACTCGTATATGGGAGAAAATAAATTTCGTTGCATGGCAATATAACAGCAAAATACAGTGACTAAATTGTAAGACATGGTCCCACGTATTACCCTAGATATCCATTGTAACAGGCTGCGTGATCATTTGAGAACATTATCTTTTAACAGTATCGCCTCTTTCATACCCTGCTAACAGAGGGTGGGAATTGCGTGAGACTGTTCCATGGAGTCCAGAGCCTTCAGGACAGATCACTAAAGACATTCAGTAAAAGTGAGCAGTATGAAAGGTCTTGATGTGGTGTGTTCTCCAGGACACATTCAGCCTCTTCATCGGCTCGCTTGGAATCTGTTGCCTTTTCCTGTAGACCATACAGAAAATATATGATCTAGGAAGCTAATATCTACATCAACAATCAAGTAGAGATATATGAATCATTGTCTCCTCTCCTCTGCAGTTATTTAGAAGAAAGAGAGGTCAGATTGAACCTGTGAAAATCAGTCTTATCACATATTCAGAGACCACAGAGACAAGGGACATTCATCTAAAACTGCAGTTTCACAAGCATTTTAAGCTCAAGGCAACACTGTCAACAGAAGAAACTGCACAAGGAGATCCTTTTCACAATGGCAAAACCACTTGGTTCAGGCATTTCTGTCAGATGAAAGGAAAAAACAGAGAGAAAAAACTATCTATTTGACGTTGTAGCTACATTCCTCAGCAGGGTCCATAGCTCTTTCACACTAAATCACACCCTGTTCTGGGTCCTGGGTGGAAACCCTGCCGAAGCATAGTAACTTCCTCGTTCAAAGTTATAAAAACTTTTCTGCTTCCCATGAATAGAGACTCAGAACCTCTCTCTTCCACTGAAGAACATGGAATTCACTCTAGATTTCTGATACATAATCCTTTTAAACAGGATTCTGTTTAATCCACTTATTTGTCTGTAATTCTGGTGCAAGTATTTCTTCTTTGTATAAAAGCAAATTTAAAGCATCCAACTAGGTAAATTTGGTTATGGATCAGCAGTAACTTTTTGCTTCTAATGAATGGGAATAGAAAAAATGGTTAATGAGCCAAATAAATAATTTCAAAGGGATCATTTCTCTGCTTAGCCAAACTGTATCATAGACAAGTAAANTCTGCAACATTCTAGCATTTGCCATTCGAAAGAGAGGCATATCTTCTAGGTCACTCAAAAACTATTTAACTTAATTTTAATAGTTCTTTATTATTTTTGTTATTCTGTGAAGACTTGTAGAGCACTTGGTGGTTGGTTGAGGAGGGCACAACAGTAGTGTGTTATTCCTGCTTCTTTTCAGCTCTTTAAACTGCTGAGAAAGGCTTCTGAAAATAAAGAGGAAAAGTAAGCTTCCTACTTTAGGATGGCTGTGACAAAGGAGTAGAATTAAGAAGGGATTGGAAACTTTTTTAAGGAACACAAACTGTCTGTGAGAGGAGGAGCAAAAGAAAAAAATAAAGTTGGTACCTGGAAACACAAAAGAGAACAGAAGTGCTTATATGGGAAGAGATTTGTACATTTTTGCCCATATGCTTAAATTTGAGAATGCCTGTAGACTCAGGGAACTCAGTAAGATTATTCAAATGTTTAAGATGTCTCATTAAATTTCAGTTTTGATACAGGTTTTGTGCTGTTAGTGAATGTACTTACATATAATTTATGGTATTATGAATAAAGCTGAATTGGAGGTGATTTATAAAGAGGAGTTAATGGACTTCTTTCCCGCAGAATTAGAAATCCTACTGTGTTTCTGCTAACGCCCCCTCCAAAGTGAATACCCCCTCATTACTGTTAGATTATAACTGTTCATAATGCACCTGGCTAACTAATATTTTCCAGTTTAATTCTATAGAGAGAGTCCTCTTCCTTCAAATTTATCATCAGTTGGTTAATCATTAATAGCTTGTACTAGAATCCTAATTTCATAAAGAATGACTCCATCCATCTCAAGTGGACTAAATCTCTTTATACATGAGCTTGTTTGCTCGGTACATCTCTCAGACGTTTCTAGAAAGATTTAAAGACTCGGTAAATTGAGCTGGTTTGCACATGAAACCTGATGATATTCCCAGGCTTTCCTTATCTGGCTCAATCAGTATCTTTTTTAAGCTTCAGCATGAACATTACTACTCAGTGGGAAAAAAAAGTATTATACAATATTAATTACTGCAGTTAATAAAGCTGTATTTCAAGTTCAGATTTAGCTACAATTCAAAGACTAATTTCAGTTGCAAGGGGAAACCTTTTGTGCTGAGTTCAAAACTGGTCAAAAGATTTGAAACACTTATAATTTAGTCTGAACTTTGTTGCTGGCTGTCCACACTGGAGAATGTGATACACTTCGTAATGTGCTTAGGTAAGCAAATAACTTCTTTGACTGTATCAATATCTATCTTTGACCATTTTTTTAAAAAGTGCTGTTTCCTAGCTTGTATTATTAAATCATCCTTTTCCAAAATTAGTTGTATAATTCCATCAGAGACAATTTGTTCTGAATCAAATACAGAACTACAAATGTACAACTTCAAATATGGCAGCTTATTGTTTAATTTCGTATAGATTTTGTGTGCTTGTTGATTCAAAATTGCATGTAGACTGTAAGTGGGGAAAGATCCATGGAAAACAGTTTGTCTTCATATTAAAATGATAGTACTGTAAACTTCAACCCATTTGTTTCTGATGTTCATATTAATTTTGGCCATTAAACCTTATCTTTCATTGTTCAAGGTTGTCTTCATTTTTCTTCCATTCTTGTACCCTGCTTAAGGGATAATTCACCATCCATAAAACAAACACTGAGATATGGAACTTAGGGCAAATATTGTACAAAATTGCCATTAAAGCCATTTCCTAAGGCATATCATCAGTGATTTAGGGACCACTTATTTGTTAGATTTTGATAATAAATGGTTGCTTCTTCATTAAACCATTCAGTTCCTAGACCTGCATTTCCAAAATGCCAGTACCACACCTGTCATAAAACACCCATGTATATGATGCAGCATTTCTGTCAAAAAATTTAATAACACTGGAAAATTTCCAGTGAGCAACTCCACAATAAAGATATGCCAAAAAAAAGTGTTCCAAAGTGATGCTAATACACATATATCAGGAAAAAATGTTTAAGCATAATAAATATTCTACCTATGGCTCTGTTTTCATATTTCTAATTCTAGCTGTTACAAGAAAAACAATTAAATACATGATCCGCTGAAAATCCTACAGCAGTATTTTGACCAAGTTTCCATTTTGATCAACTGCCCATTAGTTTGGGTTGCTTAGGGATAAATTGGTTCACTATTTTAATCAGATGACTCAGCATTCTAATAAATTTTAGTTTTAGTCAATTTATTGAATACATAGCTTAAATATAAAATTAAATCAGCATCTTGATGAGATGAATTTAAATTCAATTTAGTTTTTGATCAGATTTTATTTTTCCATTGAATTATATTTTATGCATCTATGTTGAGGTAGATTTTAATGATTAATAAGGCATACAACCTTATAAATCAACCATGAAAACATCAGTCACGTTAGAAATCGCACTAGACTATTTCATTTTGTTTAAAAATATATGATTGCACTGTTTTGATCATATTCTCTTTACAGGCATTTTTCTTTGTTAGTTGTCAAGAAAAGCAGGTCATCTGCAGTTCTTAAATATTTCTCATATGCTTCCTAATTCTCTGCAGTGTTGAGGTCTTGTAATATCTTCTCAGGTACATGAGAATTGATGAAAACTACAGAAACTAGATTTTAATATTATTATATTGTAGAATATATTGTAAAAAGGAACAAAAAGAGACAGCCATATGCTGAGTGGTTTTTCTCTGTGTTCTCAGACTAACTTTCCTCCTATCTCACTGACATCAAGAGTAAACTCATGCTGGAGTGAAGCAGAATGAAGCCTATTAGGGTTTTAATTGGTGAAAATGCCATATAGCACTCATCCTAGGCATTTTCAGTCACTAAAGCTCAGTGTATAGTGTGAATACTCAGTCCCAGTCAGTCATGCATATTTAGAAAGAGGACTAAATTTTATTTTCCTTTCTAGCTCCTAAAATGTGCTACTGCAGTAAATACCTTGTATTTTTCAACCATGCTGAGAAGTTGAAGCATCTGTGAACTTTGATGAGAGCCAAAAGCTCTCATAAATTAATTCATAAGAGAAAAGCATAATGCCAGGATAGTTGGTATGTTAGAACTGACTCAGTATTTCAACATATTAATATATTTTATCACAAATCAGTGCTGGAATTTAGGAACATTTTAGGAAAGATATATGAAATGTTTTCTTACAGAAATGTTCAATAATAATCAATAAAGAAAACCTTTAGGATCAATCTGGAAACACTTGTGAGAAATTCTGAAGGAACTTCTCAGACTGATTCCTGCATACGTCAGTGTTAGACAGAAATAGAAAGAATGTGCTTCAAGTTACACTAGTATATGATTACAAGAAGTGGTCCATGATTTTGTTAAAATAAAGAAGGAAGCTTCTTATAATAATCAAAAAATAAAAATTTTATAATAATAAAAATCTCAAGATGTGAGAGCCTATAAATCTTCAGAAGCACACTGCACCTGGAAAAGTACCCTAAAAATTATTCATACAAAACCATTTGATCTCTAGGTGATTGGGTTTTGCACTGAAAAAATATCCTTCTAGAGTACTTGAAAATGGAGCTGATGTTTAGTCAGTACTTTTTCATTGCTATCATGCTTTGTCCCTGTTTTCTTCTCAGAAAGTCCTCATGCAAATAGCCAAAAATACAACACTTTAATGACTTTAAAACTTACCCAGGGGATATTGCAAATTATTAATCCAAATCTTTGATAGAAACATGAGAATATGGAATAGGACATATCCCCTATTTAGACTTCTCCCTAGAGAACATGTTTAATTTTTCCAAAACTTATTTTATTATTCACTATTAAGCTCTAAAGACTCTTCTTACCAATTAGATAACAAGGCCTTCATGATGTTTGGCTAAACTTTTGGCCTCGGAGGCATCCTGTGCCAGTAAATCCCATAGCCTAAAATCACACTCTATGAAAAAGAGTATTTCTTTTCATCCTGACTTGCCATTTTTCAGGTTCATTGAGTGATTCCTTGTTCCTTTGTTGAAAAAAGAACTAGAGTTCCTCTCTTATCATCTCTTCACCAATTATCATTTTCTATTCTTTTGTCATGAACCTTCTCACTCCTTACCTTTCTAAGGCAAGTAATCCCAATCCTTTAAGCCATTCTTTCAAATAGGAATTTTCCAAGGCTGATAATTATTGTTATTGCCAGTCACTGATCCTTTTTCACAGCTTCCTTTTATTTTTTTGAGATACAATGAAGCATACTCCACGGTATCTTGGCTAAAAGCAAACTTGTACAGTATGTTTTCTGTAGACGACTGTACTTATTGCTGGTATATTTACTGGGCTGAAACATTTTTCTAAACAGAGGTTTTCATTTAAATATTTTACCCTGAAAAAAATACTGTTATTTAGCACCCAGAAACTATATGTTCACGTTTTTGCCTTGAGTGTGCAGCACTTTCAATTTATCAATACTGGATGTCATGGAGAATCAAGTTATTTTTCAGGGCACTCTGAAGTTCCTCACACTCTTTCTCAGTTTAAACTGTTATAGGTCATATTTAGTTCATTCAACAAAGTATTGTGGATTTGCTAGGACTTAGGTGTTCCATTCTACCCTTTAGCATATTCTGACAGTTTCTTTAACTCCTGCTAAGATATGTTACAGGGGAATAGGTCAGAAAACAGCTGGATGTAATTTTTCTACAATTTATTTGACTATGTAAGCTGAAGCAGCTAAGATGTATCAGGGAATTTATTTATCAGACTTTACATTGTATAAAATATTTTAACTAGTAAACCACAGCCTTATCTGGATTCTATACCATCAAAGGTACAATGGCTTTTGGTAAAAGTTAGTCATCACTGGCTTATCCTGCCCTGGACCTGCTCTGTTGAAGTTCTTGGTTTTCCAGAATTGTATTATTTAACACATTGTGCTAGAAGAGATTTCCATGGGTTAATGTCTCTGTTGTTCAAGGAACTGCTGAAAGAGGGAAAGCAAGCGGGGTGCTTACTTAAAGAAATTATTAGTTGGCAGTGTCAAATGCATGCAATGTAAGTCCATTATCTTAACTATGCTATTTGTACAGCTGTGGATAACTATGCCTGCTCCAAAATCTTAATTTTCTTTATAACTTCTGCTCACTTTGCAGTGGATAACTAGCAGAAGAATCCACACTGGAAACTGTTTAGACTTTGCTGGTGGATTATTTATTTATTTTATTTTTCCATGACTCTGACCTGTACATTTTATAATTAGTGCCTTTCTGCTGAAGATGCATTGTGCAATACTGCTGGTGTTGGCCTCCCTGCAAGGCCCTGGGAGCGCCCCCCTCCGCAACCTGGGGCTGATGCTCCATGGAGACCTGCCTCAGCCAGGGCCAATCTCTATCCTGGGGACATGCTTCCATCAGCAGCTATTTGGCCATGACTGGCCACTGGCCTCCTTGTGCCAGCTTGCCATCCCAAACTGGCCTCTGCTTGTCCCCAGAGAGGCCTATCCCATCACCTATCCTGGCTGCCAGGTCCTGCCCTCCCACCCCTGGGAGCCCCCAGCCCATGCAGTGCCCGGATGCCATCATACAAGCATAAGCACCAGAAACTCGCCGCCCAGTCCAAATGCCTGGATTTAATTACATAAGGGAAGGGTTATTTTTAAAAATAGAGGCAACTGCTGACCTAAGGTTACGCTGTGCACAGCAGCTCACAGCCTTCAGCAACTGAAATGCCGACTCTTTGAAGGACAGCCCAGGGAGCGAGTGGGAGAACTGAGAGCTGTGGCTGGCACCCCCAAAGTAAACCTTCCTCAAGTAGGAACATCACAGGAAAACCTCAGTGTTCCCCTGTTGATGATTATCGGTGATTTTGACCTGTGGGATGGATCTTGCAGGGTCTTAAAATACTGTGTATTTATAGGGGCAGTGTCGCCTCTCCCCATGATTAGTTTTTCTAATACTTGAGAGATACTTGCAGCACTGGTAATTTTGCTCAAAGATTTACAATACCAGCTGAACAAGATCACTGTTTGGAGTTTTGCTAGGAAGGACTTACAGGATAAAGTGGAGAAAAAACCTGTATCATATACAAATTTTCTCTGCAAGGTTCCTTTTGAAAAAGGAAAAAAATATTAATTCCTCTGATATCACCAGAGAAAGGTGTACACAATTTAATTATAAAATGAAAACTTAGGTCGGCTAACCTGTAGTTTTGAGTGCTAGTTATCTGATAGATTTTTCAATTTCTTTTAAATTTCTGTTGCCACTAATTCTATGGAAAACAAAATCAATCCTTCAACAAGCTAGCTCCTCTCTGTGGTTTTTTGGGTGATGGGAGCCTGCCCGACAGGAAGGGAAGGCCAGAGCACCTCTGTGTGTTTTTTCTTCACGGCTGCAAGGTAGTGAGTGTAGCCTAGGTTGTAAATCAGAGAAATCCTAGGGGACTTGCAATTTGCAGTGGCCTTCTCAGACTTCAAAACTGCCCAGAAACTCCCACAGGGCCTGCAGTCAAGCCATTTCTCTCACTTCTAGCATGCTTAGGAGATGCATGTTAAATTCACATTGCACGAACACCAAAATAGCTGTCCTTGAATCAGGCATGCCTTTGCAGCTCTCACAATTTTGGTAGTAACACTTTCACTTAAAATGAGATACACTTGAATTAATAATTCTTTGCCAAATCCTTTCAACTGAAATCTGAGAAGAACAGTCAACACATTGTAGAAAAGTTATACGGTATTTTCTGTTTGTATTTTAAAACAGAATCGTTGGTTGACTCTGGATCACCAGAGGGTTACTCTACAGAAAGCAGGAAATGCGAAAGTGGCGTCTTCTGCAGCCAGAGTCCCACTGTTATTATAACTGATTTCAGATCAGCTGAAGTCCAGGTTTCAATCACATCTTACCTGAGCTCCAAGTGGTTTCCTCCCTAAACTTTAGCTCTAAACCATTTGCTTCTCTCCTCTGAGGTGACATTTACTCTTTAACAAGAGCTTGCTCAAGGTCAGGGCCGTCAGGGCACTATTAGGCTTTAATGGTCCTGACCAGCCTCATCTGGCTCTGCTCTCCACCCCTTCTCATGTGCCCAGGGTCTGCATTTAAGCTCTGCCTTGGGTAATTGTTCTTTCCCTAGTTGATGCTGCAGTTATAGTTGTCTTCAGTCTTGTTCTTTGGTGAGTCCGAGTTGCTATTTGTATAGTTGGCTTTCGACCTTACCTTGCCTTATCATCCATGGATGTTTGGACCTGTTGTTGTCACTAATTCTGCTTGGGTACCATAAGTCTGTAAATGCAGAGCCTTCCCAACCACCCAGGGTGGTGGTGGTTTCACCTTGGCTTCTGGTTCATGTCCCTCCTTATGGAATGGCCTGTCTTGTTGCTTCATGACATCCAGGACATAAATGAAAATTTGGTTCCACTGCAATATTCTTTCAGGAATAATGCTTAGGGCTTATGCCTGATTGTTAGAGTAATGCTGTGAGGAGTACTCTTTGAAAGTTATTTCTCATCACCAGGACTAGATTTGTTACAAGAAACTGGTTGAGTGAGGTCAGATTGTATCTTGAAGAGTATATGGGAACCTAGGAAGATGAACATGCTGCTAGGCTTGCCTGAAAAGGCTCTTGCCTACACGGTAATGGTCTGGAAAGGAAAGATGGAGAAGCTGAAATACATCATAAAAATGTTTGTTTCAAGGATGGTATTTTTACGCTGTTGATCACTGTCATATTTTTGTTACAGAAAAGTCCAAGTTTACTAAGATTTCTCATTGTAGCTCTGGAAGTAAGTTTAAATTGAAAGCATACCAAATTTTAGTATACTATTTATGAGAGTGGTGGCAAGTTCCAACTCTGTGATGAAATGGTGATTTGCAAAATAACTGTTGGTCAGCTGTTATATAGCTTCACACTGATTGAAAGAAATGGTGACTCTAATACTAGCAAAACTGTTTCCTGGAAAAAGTATTAGAGAATAAAGAAGAAACTTCCAACTTCTAGGTATTTGCCTTTGAAAGTTTAAAACATGATCCAGGAGAACATCAGATAGTAATTTTAAGAAAGAGTTTTCTGCACAAATGAAAGTCTTCCTGAATAGGATAAAAATATTTCAGTCTGTCAGCAAGAGATAAAACAGCTTGAATATTAAATTAAAAAAAAATGTTCTCTGCTATGTTGTAATATAATCATGGCATATGATATGATAAAATGGGATTACAAAAAGACTTTTGACCTTTTGTGATTTAGTCAGTCTGATATTCTCAGGCAATTCATTATGAGGGAAACAACATAAGGGAGGAAAGAAATAAACCTGGTAAAATCTTATATTTCAGCTAAATAAATCTACTCAAATGTTTGCTATTGTTTGCGTATAGATTTTTGGAGACAACGAAATCTTACTGAGCAGTCTTTAAAGTTTGTTTTCTAAGCAGGCTTGAAAATGCATTGGTTTATAACAAGTTGTATCAGTTTCTAGACTATGTGGCTACTTATTATGTTTTATAATTTTCTAAAAACGGTTATAATGAATATCTATCAAATTACTATTCTGCATAAATTGAGAGTTTTTAAAGGCATTGGGAAAGACTGTAAAACTTCCCATATAAAAGGGAGCCAGAAGTAGAAGAGCTTGTTTTCTGAAAGGGTAGGTTTTTTTCTGAGGCTAATCAGAAGGAACGATACATGAGATTTTTGCTTCCAGAGGTACCAGCTGGCAAAGTTGTCAGTGCAGCTGGCTAGTCTGAAATTGCTTAAGTGGAATTTTAATGATAAATAAAATATTACTCAACATCACATTCTTGTGCCTGTTGCTCTGACAATCTTGAAGTCTAAGCGTGAGATTTATCAGACACTTTGGAGTGTTACCTTGTTCTTCCTGTATAAATCCTGGTCCAAGAAGGAAATTAATTTTGTTCCTGACTGTCACACTATTGTTTCTTTTTAGGATACCACATTACAAAAATATTTTGTGCATTTATCACACTTTTGAGTTGGTCTGTAATTTGAAAACAAAGGATGTACTACTTTATTGTTGATGCCTATAATGGATTTGCATCCAGTCATATCCATTGTCTTACAGAAGTGGAGTCTTTTTTTATGGCCTTTTACTTATGTGGATAATCATAGAAACTGGGGTCTTCTGCTATGTGTCTTTGGTAAATAAATGGAGTAGAGGGCCTTAAGGATGGGAGAGAAATTTATCTTTTGAAAATTGCAAGCATATAACTCTTTGAATAGCATAATAAGCTAAGCTCAGCTTGTAGTGAAAACTTTCTAATAGCATAGAAATTATAGTCATTTGCCATGTAGTACAATCTAATGGGCTCAGACACAGCAGATGTGGGTCCTATTTCTGTTTCTGTTATGGTGTATCTTAGTTCAAATATCTCCCATTTCTCTTTCAGATTTTTAAAGAGTAAATAATGACCCTGACCTTTATAGCATTGTTTTGTAGCCAAAGTTCTGTGAATCACTTACTCAAGATTGGGAACAGATGTTTGGAATGGTTCTTATTGTTGGATCATCTGTAGTAAGAGTTAGTTGACCAAAAAAGTCTTGTTAGTTGTCGTTCAGGATGTTAAGCCTCAACTTGAGAGTTTCTAAAGAGGCATGGAACAATAGTTTATCTCATGACCATTAAGCCAGCAATTTAAAGCTATAATAAGTTATTGAGTTGTTCTTTCTATCTAGCATACTTTAGACATATCGCTTTATAGGTGGTGAATTCTGAAGCATGTTTCTGTTTGATTGTTTGATCCACGGATTTGCCTACTGAAATGTGTTCATCTCCTTAAGTAGCTGGACTAGACTCTCACATGCATGAAACTCTTGAGTTCTCCAACCCCTTCCTGAGAGGAATTTCTCACAGGTGAATGATCTCTGTATTGTTATTCCTGTATTTTCCATATAAACTTCTTGTCTTAATGAAAGAAGAAACATTTCCCCAGAGTGAGGCAGATGAGGAATTGTTTGTAACGTATGGGAAGATTCCTTCTTTTACAGAAAGAGCACTAGAGGATTTGAGTTGAGAATTGAATTGCAAAGCATATGGTGTTTGTTTCAGTAGTTGGTGTCTTGGGCAAGTAGATTTTCTCAGCAAAAGCAAATATCCAAGAATGTAGAACCATCCAGACATACAAGATCTTTAAAGAGAAGCAGAAAAATCCCCAGTCTTCAGGCTATTTCTAGGATGGATTGTTGTGCAAGAGCAGTTGCCCTAGTGATTCATTTAAGCTAAAAAATGACTGGGATTCCTTACACAACTGGAGAGATGTGTAGCATGGTATGTTTATTCAGTATTTGTTCCTGTAGTTTAATACATTACTTATTGCACCTAAGTCCAAATAGTGAACTACTGAATTTTTCTGGTTTTAATATTTACTGTTGTTGAAACTTTGAGGGTTTTGTAAGCATTAAAACTTCATCTTTTTCAGAAATTCATAAAGTTGTTTTAGTATCTCCATTAAAAACAAGAGGGAAACAGAGTCAAAACTGTCAAGGACTGTACGATTTGTTTAGTGTGGGTCCTTCTTGTGTAGCTTTTCATTGGTATTAACTGATTATCGACACAAGGCTCACCTGAAATTAGGACACTCCCTGTTATATTTCAAAGCAGAGTGCTAGATTTTCCTGATTCTTTAGATTTGTGAAAGAACACTTATTTCTTTATGACAAAGTGCCTAGCTGTCTTAGGAAAATTTCTTCCTGAGTCAGGAAAGCTTGACAAAACCACAACTAATATAAATAATTTACTTTGATAGAAAGGGTTAGACAATCCTAATATTAGCCATTTTATTTTTTCTGTCTACATGGAATTCAGCAATACATCTGCATTTCCAGTCAAAAACTTTACATGTTAATGTTATGTCCATACTATTTTTCATGAAGTTATAGTACATTCTCCTGAGGAAATTTCTCATTGATTCATATATACGTTGTACACACACATTCACACTAGTCTTGTAACTATCTATGCAATTTTTTTGAAGATTGTGGCAATTGAGAGTGTCTGTATCAAATTCC
Source organism: Rhinoptilus africanus (assembly GCA_013400135.1). Classification (NCBI taxonomy): domain Eukaryota; kingdom Metazoa; phylum Chordata; class Aves; order Charadriiformes; family Glareolidae; genus Rhinoptilus; species Rhinoptilus africanus. Next base: position 62,524 of record VXBO01001107.1, read on the forward strand.
TGTGGCTGTCAACAAACATAGCAATGTACTTAAAGTATTCATCAATGATGCTTCTGGTTATAAACTATTAAATAGAAAGCTAATAAATGTTGCATGGCAAAACATGTCATTAAATGTTTGACTACAATCTGCAACCTGGTTTTGCATGAATCAAAGTGCAGAAGATCCTGTTAGAAGCTCTTGAACATGGAAAGAAAATGTCCCTTAAAATCAGAAAGATGCTATTCTGACTTTGGCAGATCTCATAAAACAATGATTACAAGAAAACCAACGGCTCTATAAAGAAAAAAATAACAAGTAAAAAGTGATTATGGAATATGTGATCAGGAAATTTGGTTTTTTTCATTATGAAGTGCAATTCTGAATATCAAAGGAGGAAAGGATGCTGGTATCAGCTCCAGGATAAAGAGGATTAAAAATAAAGAGAAGCCAACAGGGTGATTTTTTGATTGCAGAAAAAGGGACTGATAAACAACATCGCCAAATTATTTACACTTATGGGCGTCATTCTTATCAGATGCAAACTCCACATTGCTGCCTCTGGAAATCTTCCTGCTAGTCTAAATGGATGTCAATCTTTGCATGGCTTTATACTTGAAACATCTCAATTTTCAAAATAAGGTTCTGATGCAGGCTGGCCATTATTTCATTGCAACCCTGAAACTTTTCTTTGAGTTATAGTAAATATAGTCCCTGGCTAAAAAGAGATAAAATGTTCATTAAGTGTTTTTATTGATCAGAAAACAGTTAGTTGTGAATTGTTTCATACCAAGCCACCTTTTTTTTTGTTATTTAATAAAAACATAAATCACTGACATTAATTAAAAAAAAAATTAGTCTGTAAATACCAATATTAATAAACACCTCATTTACTATGTAAGCAAAATATCTTCAGCTGATTCACACAATGTTCTCTGATGGTTTGAATTTGTCTTGTCCAGTCCTTGGACATAAGTTCACTTTCATCTGCTGTGCCACTATGTATCTAGTCATGTGAGGCTAAATAGTACATTACTAGGAGGTATGTTTCTGCTAAGTTATTAATAATTTTTTAATAGTTGTAAAGTACGAAGGTCAAGAGGCAATTTTAGAAATATTATTTAGTTGCAGATGACACTAAGCTGAGTGGTGCAGTTGATTTGCTTGAGGGAAGGGGTGCCACCCAAAGGGACTTAACAGGCTTGAGAACTTGGCCAATATGAGCATCAAGAAGTTCAAGGCCAAATGCAAGGTGTGTTTCTGTATATGAGTGCTTTCTGTACCATGAAAAAGGTTGTCTTTCAAGTTACTGTGAAAAATGACTGGTGATGTATGATTTTAGTTTTACTTAATTAAAAGCTTAAGCTGCTTACTAGAGCAATTGTAAAATTTAAAGGTGAAATGAAGAAATAATCTCCTTTTGTTTAAAGTCTAAACAAGTTATGTGATGTGTGGGCCCTAGTAATTCCTCTCACTCCTGTATTGAATCTCGTACTGAAAAACACTTACTGAAGATCTAGCCAGTGCATCAGGCTGTGCAAAGCAGTGCTAGTCATGTCCCTTAACTGTGTGCTGTGAGATACCCAGCATAGAAAGTGGCATTTCTTAATCTCGCTGGTTGATTTAGGCCATCTAAAAGTGTGTGGGTGTGCTTTAGGTAGACTTTGACTTCATATCTTTGCCTTAGTAAGCTACTGAGTTAAGCATAAACAGCTGAAGGACATAGAGAAGACCTGTGTGGCTACAGAATGGATATACTGTGATTTTCCAGCCCTGATATCCCTGCAGTATAATTCCAAAGATACAGGAATGGTCATGATCACAACTGAAACAAAATCTGAACAGCAGATAGAAAGTGTCATGCTTTTATGAAGATGGTAACATTTGTGCTAAAAATGATCCTGTAGAAATACAGTATGGTAATCCATGGTCATATTTGCTATGGAAAAATTGATGAGAGAAAAATCTTTTTACAAATAAGGGAGTTGTTTTACTGTTTGGAGGGATGGTTTGGAGATTTTACACAAATTATTAGCCCTATAAATTAACTGGTATCCTGCAATGAGGCTCGGTTTTCTTATACATGCTGAAGAATGGTCCAGGTAATAGATATGCGGTGCCCCTAACTATATGTTATAGAATAAACGGGATAGTGGAGTAAGGTGTGTTTTTAATCATAACACTGCAATACTATATTGTATCTGTACCAGAAAAGTAGAGCATCTAATTTTCCATCTTTCTTGTATTTACATAAGATCATAGAAGACTGAAATTACTTCTTATTTAATTAGGCAAGTTCCATCAGCAAATATCATAGGATAACTTATATGATTTTTCTACAACTCAATTTTTCCTTTTCTTTCCATATCACATTTTGTGAGTTTCATTCTTAGTAATCTGAATGCTAAATTGCATTGCTAATTTAAAGTCTTAAACCTATCTCATGAGTCTGCCAAGTATATCTATCCTTTTCCTGTTGACAGCTTATTTTAAGTAGCACTTGAGTAATTTATCTCTATGAATAATTGCTAATCAAAAATTTCACAGGTTTCATAGGCTGATGAAATTGCAAAAGAAAGTTTGGCTTTTGCTTTGTTTGTGTTTCTCTTGCCTCCAAGTAATAGTAGATACTGGCAGATGTTTCAGTTTACTGGTATCAAATAAGTTTTAATAATTATTTCAAAGATTCATATACACGAGTAGATTTTTGCACATCAATTCTTACAGACTTCATCTTAATGATGCGTGCTTTTGGACCTTTTGTGAAACACAAGTAAATAGGAGTCAATTTAGAAACTTGTATTAAAATAACATAATATGAACTTACGGGTTTGGGTTTCACTGTCATAAACCCACAAATGGAACTTCAAACCTGAAATCTTTTTGCTATGAAATTCCAACATTGCCGTTTATTATTTACAGCTATAACCCAAAATGGATTTTACTCACTTCACAGACAACTATTTATTACAGCAAGGTTTATGGAAAGAAGTAGACTACTACATTTTGTGCAGTGTTTTTTATTTTTTTATTTCACTTTCAACTTTATAATTAAGATTAACTGAAATATAATGAGGATATATTCATAAACAAATAGTGGTGTATAGTCTGTGTGTCATGATTAAAGTGGATACTGGGACATAGGCTTTATATCCCACTGGTAAGAGAATCAGTACTGTGCAGAGCAAGTTGCCTATTTTATTTTGGAGGATCTACTACACAAACGGTGTCCACTAGAAATAATGCTATGGTTTGGATGCAGGTGAAAACATTCGGTACTAAGTTGTACTCCACAAGCAGAAACCTCAGTCCCAACACTAAGTATTTTGGTGTCTTGGCCTTTCTTGCACTTTTCATATGCAATTTTCTTCTATTACAAAATTCTACAGTGAATGGAAATGTTGCCAATTAGGTAAAAAATTGTTTGTCAACTTCTTTATGTGAGAAAGGTAAGGGTATTTTTATGTTAAGATAAATGTCAAACATTATTTCCAGTGTCTGCCTTTAACGAGGCTAACAAATAGTTTTTATAGAACTTTTTAGAACTTTTGTGATCAAAAGATATTTTATTCCAAATTTTTTTTGTTGCAAAGTGTTAAGGCAGACAGGAAATTGAAGCACTTTTATATAACAATATGTGGGGAAATAAATCCAGAAAAATCTGGTTTTATGCAAACCTCTTTTAGGCCTTTACTTATGCCTCAGTGAAACAGTATTCAAACTGTGATGGCATGTGTAATACTAGACTTCCAAAATTGTCACCTTAAGAGAAGTTTTTTCTTCACTTTCCTTATGAAGTTTATATGTGTTCTACTTTCCATTTGATTCATTACTGTACAAAAGAAGAATGTGCCAAAAAGTCAATCAGAGGAAGCATAAAGGCAGTATCTGTGTACAGTAATGTTAACTTATTTTTCAGGCAATAGTCTGGTGGGGTCACATTAGAAGCAAGCTAATAGAAGATGGACTGTTGAACTGTCCCAAGCCAACATTTCACAATACACTGTACAGATGGATTAACACTTTGAACAATAACTCATCTTACAGCAGTTCTTCTCTGACAACACACTGTTAGAAAAAGCGTAAATCATGTACAGTGTAGAAGGAGAGAAATGCCATGTGTATGACCTTGATCTCTCAAAGGCATATGCTGATGTTTAAATTTATAATATTCTGTGAGCAGTTCCAGTGAGATCACTGGTACTGCATCCTTAACAAAAATTTTAGAGACATGAGTTAGGCAGGCTTGTACGTTGTTGTCACTTCTCACAGTTAATAAAACTAATCTTCTGAAAGAGTCTTTGCAGGGTGAAGGTCTTGAGCTGCACTTCCCTTCAGGCATGAACCTTTCTTTATGACCTATATATAGCACCTAGTACAACAGAGCTTAAACTGGGTTTGAGACTTTAGTGCTTATGCATTAGGCTGCAGACTAACGTGAATAGGAAACAAATAATGCTATTGGGATACACATTAATGTAGAAGGACAATAGCTTGCAGTGTTTCAGAAGTTGTTCTGTGACACATTTTAAGTTAAAATGAACTTTTCCAAAGAACTACTTCAGCAAAGGAGACAACATTGGTAGGAGATGAGTAAGACCCAGGTTCAGTTTCTTTTACAACTTATTTAAATTAGGTTTTAATTCCGCAGAAGAAGGGAACTTTATTATTTTTTCCATCTTCTAAGCCTGAACCCAACATTATGGTTATAGATTAAATGGTCAAGGGCATCTTTTAAGGCAAGATACATCCACAGCGGTTAAAACATGCCTTTATCAAAAGAAAAAGCTAAAGATTATTTAGTGGTTGGTAAAAATATGATGTCTCTTTTGGTGTCTCTTTTGTGTAGGAACTTCAATAGGACATTGCTAATGGCCATGATACCTTCTTTCCAGGACTTCTTGTCAATAGTGAATATAAAACCTCTTAAAATCTACACTTGTCTTGAAAAGCTCACAGAGCTAACAAACAGTTGAACATAGATTGATGAATACATTCAAGATATCAAAAAGTTTAGATACTGGATAAAGTGAACGGCACAATTATCTTTGTGTCATAGACAAAGTTTAATAGTCCAGGATATTAAATAGTGAGAAACCTTGTATCAGTACCTGTGAAATCTGAGTAGAATCTCTCCTATCATTCCCCACTGGAAACTACATTTGAGAATTTGTCAGTTATTAGGCAATTTGTAATCCGTGTACTCTATTGATGTTGTGTCCTTCTGTATTTTTCGCTGGAGTGTTAAGTGGTACCACATCAAATGGTCATATGTGTATTTTTACACACATATATATTTTTATTTTATATTTAAAAATTTATGCTTTAATATATATAATATATATATAAGTTTTAAAAAGTAACTTTCTCCAAACATCAGAGGATAAAATCAGAATTATATTACTGAAAATATTTCCTTTTGAAAACTAATCAGCCAATACTGATAAATTGGATTATCTCATTTGTTTGTTGGATTATCTCATTTGTTTGTCATGAACATTGGCACAGTATTAACACTCATTCAGTGTTTTGGGTTTTTAAACTCAAAATACATCTTTCTCAAGATTTATTTATAAAACCTCATAACATTAGATATCCTCATCTACATTTTTATGACTGTTGGAGGTATTCCCCATTGGATTTCTTAATGTTTATCCATACAATACATTTTATAGCTATATTCAATTGAAAATGCATTATGAACTTGTAGAATGAGGGTATATCATACCTACATCAAAATACAGAAAGTATTTGCTCAGGACTTTTCTCCTCTGTTATTGTTGGCAGTTTTATTATTCACATAGTGTTGCAAGCTTACATCATTGCCATGTTTATGCTATACTTAAATGCCTTATTGTCCAAACCGGCGGATCGGGCCGGCAAAGGGCTCTTGTGAGGGCTTTTGTAGCCGGGTAAACGCGGCTGGCGCGTGCTCCTGCCGGAACCGGCAGCTCGGGGGCGGGCTGCTGACGCGGCAGGGGCGGAGACTGCGTCACACGCGGCAGTTCTAAACGGGCTGCTCAGGAGCGCAGCGGCCGCTGCGCACCCAGCACGCGGGCAGCTGGTGGGTGTTGCCCAGGGCGTCACCGCGGTGAGAGCGGGCGGACAGGAGCGGAGCGTGGTACCGGGAGCAGTGCGAGCTGCCCCAGGGCGNAACTTATTTAAATTAGGTTTTAATTCCGCAGAAGAAGGGAACTTTATTATTTTTTCCATCTTCTAAGCCTGAACCCAACATTATGGTTATAGATTAAATGGTCAAGGGCATCTATTAAGGCAAGATACATCCACAGCGGTTAAAACATGCCTTTATCAAAAGAAAAAGCTAAAGATTATTTAGTGGTTGGGAAAAATATGATGTCTCTTTTGGTGTCTCTTTTGTGTAGGAACTTCAATAGTACATTGCTAATGGCCATGATACCTTCTTTCCAGGACTTCTTGTCAATAGTGAATATAAAACCTCTTAAAATCTACACTTGTCTTGAAAAGCTCACAGAGCTAACAAACAGTTGAACATAGATTGATGAATACATTCAAGATATCAAAAAGTTTAGATACTGGATAAAGTGAACGGCACAATTATCTTTGTGTCATAGACAAAGTTTAATAGTCCAGGATATTAAATAGTGAGAAACCTTCTATCAGTACCTGTGAAATCTGAGTAGAATCTCTCCTATCATTCCCCACTGGAAACTACATTTGAGAATTTGTCAGTTATTAGGCAATTTGTAATCCGTGTACTCTATTGATGTTGTGTCCTTCTGTATTTTTCGCTGGAGTGTTAAGTGGTACCACATCAAATGGTCATATGTGTATTTTTACACACATANTCCTAGTTTTTACAAATGAGTACATTTTTACTGTTAGCTAAGCTTCTGTTAATATTTCACTTCCAGTTGCTGTTCTCTTAGGGCAAATGCCTAGGCAAAGATGCTGTTACTTTTGACTATGGAATCAAGACTTGCTAGTTATATAGGAAGCTTCTTTGTAAGAACTGACTACAAAGGTATAAGCCCTTATCCGCTGCAAACAGTAAGGTTAAAAATAATACCAAACAAAGAAAACCTAGATAAATAAATTCATTACTAATTCAATATCAGTACAGAAAAAAATATTCTTTTGAATCCTTGAGTAGTGACATGGAATTACAGATATATAAATTGTGTTGCGTATAATTTACCCTGTGAATTTTGGCATTTTGCACTGAATAAAATATTAACAAGTCAAGTTTGTTATTTATAAATTATCTGAGTCAATGAGTAAAATATTTATACAAAATTATTCTACCATCAGGCTTTCCTTATAAACAGTTGAATAAATTATATATGAATATATGTTTTACATCTTTCCAATACTACTTACTGAAATTCTGCCTGTATTCCTAAGGAGCAATGCAATATTAGCATAAATTCACATATTGGCATTTAAATTTGCCAAAGTGGTTTGGGTTTACATAAACATGCTAAGTTAAGGCAGGGAGTCCTCTCCATTTTCTGTAATACACATTGATGATATGAAGATTTAGTAACTTATTCAATTCTACATCAGGAAAGAAATTTGGAGAAATGTGGAGAAAAAAACCCAGTGGATCCTCCAAGGTACAGTTATGTAGGAACCTTACAGAACATATAGAAACATAACTTTTTTCTCCTTGATTTTAGCCAGAAATCCTAATTTCTGTTGAAAGCTTCATCAAAATTGACACATTCATATGGAAATCTAATTGTTTCCCCCCCTATTTTTATTGAAATAATACTTCCTACATTAGGTTAGAGTGATTTATAAACAAGAGGAGTCAACTTTGCTGTTCAGCGTTTTGGTAGGTATGCAAGCATGCAGAGCCAGTGAAAGCAGGCTGGTACTGCAGAAAAGATTTTGGAGTAGATGATCATTATAATGCTAAAAAGATATGGTGACAGTGGAAGTACCAGTAAAAACCATTCATTGATCATGTATGTGGAGATTATACCTGTTATGGCTTCTGGAGTTACATTGCCTTTTTGGAAGTAGAAGTTGTTATTGGCTTGTTTTGTTTTTCTGCCTTTTTTTTGTTGTTCTTACTAAGTGATTGAAACACCTGCTGAAATTAAAAACAAACAAACAACACACCACATCTCATCCCCCTAAAAAAATCCACCAAACAAAAGCCAACTTATTCTAAGGATAAAGATGCTTAAGGATTTGCTCTGCCCTACTACATACTCATCTAGCAGATATAATTACAGCTTTCTATCTGTAGCAAAATGGCACACTTCTATATTATCACCACACATACATTTGTTCATTTGTGTGACTACATAAGATAATTTAGATGATTCTTCGATCAAAATGTTGGCAACTTATTCATTCAGAAAGGATTGTCCTAAAAACAAAGGTCTAGCTTTTTACAGATCAAAGTGCACTGACTCATAGAAACCTCTTTTAAGCCATGCCACAGATAATTAATACTAAAGCCATCCTACCCACAGGCACTTCCCAAATGTCAGCCAATCGCAGGCATCCATATCGTGAACATCTCCATGCCCACTGCCCACACTCCGTGAATGATAAAGACACCCAGAGCCTTGTTTGGATTCATGCCTCTTAAGATCTCGCATGTGATTAGACTGGATAGACTCCACAGCAACATAACTTGGAAGCCACTAAAGAAATTATCCAGGATGCTGTTGATATGCAGAGGAAATTATTTCGCAGTTCCTGGGAAAGGCAGATCTAGTAAAATGTTCAAACAGAAAAAAAAAAAAAAAAGTGGTTCCTATTAAAAGGAATTCTGCAAACTAACATTTTCTTTTCCTTCTGCAATGCTAAACATGGGAATCCTCAGAAATCTTGACTGTTCATACAAAAGGCTTTCGTTTAGTATGTCATTTAGGGTGGAGTCCTTGAGCTAAAGGCTTCAGTCTGCTGCCCAATATTTGGGTGGATATAATTTTTCAGTTTTGCTGACAAACTGAAAGGCCAGTTATTTGCAGAACCCCTGGAAGGACACAGATACACATAAAGTTGAACTTTTATTACTCTTTTGGAAAAAGACTACTTTACTGCAAGCAAGCACACCTTTTTCCCTTAAAACTACATTATAAGTCATGAAAAACAAGCCCAGTGATCTTTACAGAATTTCAGTAAAGCTCTGAATTTTGCCAGGAGGTGTCTGACTCGGTGGGTGAGTAGCTGTTTTTTGCCAATCCAGTGAAACACTGTGTAGATCAGTAGATGCTATTATTACAGTAAATCTGATGTTTAGGGAGGATATCTGAAAGGTGCGTGGTTCTCAGTAAAATTCTTAGTATGGAGGCATTCGAAATGTACTCATTATAGAGGCAGAGGGGAAGCTAAGCATGGACAACGCAGTTTTATGGAATGAAAAATACAGTAGATACTTGTGGCATTCAGTGCATAGAAAATGTCAACGTTGCTACCCATATCCCCCATGGGTATTATCTGAAGCCCATTATCTTAACAGGAAAGATCCAATGTGCTCTTCATCCAGTTCTGGATCAGCAGATTGCAACTAGCAGTCACTTAATTTGTTCACTTCCATAGAAGTTTAGTGAAAACTGAACCTTCTTGTATCCCTTTTTTTTTTTCCTTAAGCACACTATAGCTAGCAGTTAAACATCTTTAGTTTTAATGCTACTTTAGGTGGTTTTAGTCCTAAACCTCTTAAAAAAACATCACCTGTTGCTTACTACTATAGACTAGTAGCAACAGCCTTTATGTAAATACACTTTCCATAAGCTGCCCAACACCTTCCAAAAACTCATTTGCATTTTCATTTTCAGATTTTCATCCTCAACTAAGCGGCAAAACCCACCACTTATTTCTCTACAGCCTTCTTTTACAAATTCCAGCTATAGCAGGGTTTAAATTTTTTCCCTGTCTTACTGACAGGATCACTAGTGCCTTGAAGGCACAGTTTTTGGTTGAATTTATGCAGAGCTGCGCTGTCACTGGGAAGCTCCTTAAGAATCTCTCCTAGCATTTCCAGGTAAGTGCAGTTTCTGATATATGGTCTGTAGTCTGCATTACCTGCTTTGTGGGGCTAAGTGCTTCAAAAGACAGTTCTTGGAAGGGTAAAAATTAAAACCACAACTCTTACTCGCGCCTAAACAGAGTATAAAGTAGTTGCTGTATTCTCTGGATACAGGAGCTGTAGCCTGTATGACTCTGGTTATATCTGGAATAACACAGGATACTTGACCTCATTTATTGTTTGCTCAGTTCCATGGTAGGTGTTGGTGTCTGTTTATAGCGAAATGGTTATTAGCACACTTTTTCAGTTATGAGAGCAGACAACAGAATTCAGCAGAATGAGCCTGGTTTGGGGATAGCAATGTGAACTGGGATCTGGCTATTTTTAAAATATACCGTGGCATGTGATCACCTTTTGTAGTAATTTGAAGGAGAAACTTTGAAAGCTTTAGAATCGGTGGAAAGACTTGGTGGTGTACAAAATATATCCACAAAACACTTTCATCTGACAAAATATGCTGTTGTCATGTAACCCAGCAATATAGTGCTGCTGCTGATAGTGTCAGGCTGTAAACTTTGTACTGACTTTGCAAGTCCTCAGGGTGGATGCTTCTCAGATTTGCTTCATCTGAACTTCTATTCAGACCTCATCTGAATGGGTGTGATGTTAAACCAGCCTCCTGTTGCTCTCTGGAGAGTGTCTAGATGGAGCTGGTTGGCAATGGTGTCGAGTATAGATGTTGGGATATCTGTCAGCTCTCTACAGTTCACTGTGTTATGGTTATCTATACCCCTTTCATAAGAAAAATTTAACTCATTTTGATACAATTATTAGATAAAACATCAAGCTGTCATTGTTTTAATGGGGAAACTTTTTTTTCCTGACATGGGAGATGCAAGCTATTAAATGCAATTTTGCATTGCAGCTCTCATGCAGAAGAACCCAAGGATTTGAATAATTGCTTCATTTATATGTGCACAAAGTGATATTAAAAGATATTTGCATTAGAAAACTGTTTACCTTCTCAGTTTTTTCTGCAATTTCTGCATTTAGACTATCTAAAAAACACAACCATTGCAGATGGAATGTATGTTTTTGAGACAAATTTATTTAGACCAAACACTTCTGGTCTTAGGGTTGATATTGTTATAAATGATTTATGGAATCTTTATTTTGATAAACAGCATTTTTTTGTCAAATATTTGTGCAGCTGCAATAGACCCCAGGTAAAATTCATTAAGAGTATGGTTGATCAAAAATAAAAATATAAAGAAGAATACATTTGTAAACCTTTTGAAATAAAGCCAGGTTTCACTTTTTCCTTTTTTTATTTTAGCAGAAAAAGCCAATAAAATGTTGATTATGGAACTATCTTTTAAAATTCAAAAATATATTAGAAAACTGTCTTATGACATATTCACATTACCCCTAGTGGACATGCATTAATGTTGAATTTATTAATATTTTATCTTATAATGGTTTTCAGAAATATTTGCATAAATAACGAAGGCTTCACAAGCTAAGGGAATCAATACAGTGTCAAAGGAACTTGCATGCTTTCTAGCAGTCTTCTGATACTGTGTTCAGTAGGCGGTGGTTAGTGGTTTCTTTTTTAAGTACTGAAGCTAACATAAAACATTCTGCAGCTTTTCTTTCTTCAGTGATCTCCTCCCAGAAGAAAATGAAAGGCTGCATTTCTGCAACATGTTCTATTTGATTCTTCCCTTAAACAGCTGTATGTACGACATACAGCCTCTCTTTGTACCACCATTTTCACTCTAATTCCTGTTTAAAAATGCCTTAGTCATAGTGACTTCTTTAGTAGCTTTGTGCTCAACAATAAAGGAAAGAAAGTATGAGCTAAAAATGTCTATTCTTAATGTACACAGTTGTTTCTTGTTGTTGCTGATTCAAATCTAGAGTTTCATTCGTGCTGCTTTGTCAGTAGTTCATGGACACGGTCTCTACCTCCACTTTCAAGGTTTTTCTGGAGCTAGGATGTCTGTCCTTGACATAATCTTTGTTTGTACTTAATTCTTACTGCTGTCACAAAGACGAGTTGATGTGACTTTGCTGTGGTTAGTGTTCTTACTTGAGGCTGGAAGAATTCAGCTATGTCTGGAGCGGTTTTATGCTATCTGTCTCCTTTTGGAGTGGAGAGGAGCAGTTACATGCCTCAGAGATGGATTTTCAGAAGGCAGTCAGCTGAACAGAGACAGCAAATACTCAGACAATGCACTTCAAACTCATGCTTGACTACTATTGACTACAGTGTTTTAATGGCTGTTTCCTGTGTTGAAACACAAATAACTGCTTGGTCAACACAGGGAAAACTGAAGAGGATCAGACCAAGTGAAAAGACTTGGCAAAAGGGGCTTATAAAAATGAAAGTGATTAAGCCTATCATATTTTTTTCTTTATTTTCTTTACTACATACACCTATTTCTCATACCTAATCCTTTGGTATTAAAGCACATCTTATGCAGAATTCAGTAAAAGTTGATTCTATTGATAATGGTCAGTTTTCAAACAACTGTTATTTGACTCACATAAGGCATCTATATATATATCAATAATAAACAAGTAGCTGAGGATGGAAAAAGCAAAACACAAAAGACCCTAAAAACCAACCAAGTAAAAAAAAATTCATGTTGAAGCAGTAGCATCTTATTTTCGTATCTATGTAATTCCAGGCCATCATGTCCATACTATATAGTCTGTTTCATCTGCTTTTTTTTTTTTTTAATAAAGCTGGTAAATGTTTATGGTCTTTTCAGAAGCTGAAGTAAGTTTTAAGATCAGTCATGTTGAAAGTATTGTGCCTTTTCTTAAAGTCCCCAAAAGTCATAAATCACGGTATCAAAAAAGGTGTGAGAGCATTAACTTTCTGTAATCCCTGTCAAGCATCTGCCATATTTGTGGAACAATTTGAATGTAAATGCAGGGTTTTAAAACAGAAATTGATACTAAGGTTACTAGAAGAGTGTTACTTTCACAGTTAATTATAAATCAAAAACATGAATAGAACCTTTGTCACACAGACGAGAGGTGAAAATGAAACAACCAAGCAAACCTTCATGTGAATTCTATGCTGAAACATGTTTTCCTCCAGTCTTATCACATTTTTTTCACCCTTAACAAAATTTCTTTAGACACAAAATGTGAGTTTTTACACATATATTTATTTTCTGCACAGGAAAAGAACCAGAACTTGTTAATCTTAAAACTATGTCCTTAATTTATAGTGGAAGTAATTTTAGAATCATAAGTATAAAAACCCTATACCTTAGTGCTAAAGATCTGAAAGACAAGGGCACTGCAATACTACTAATATTTTTTTGAGGGTATCCATTAAAGACCTGGTCCTTCTTAAGCTATTATGAGAGGCTGTTGTTTTTCAGTTTGACTTTGTTCCACATGAAGTTATGTTATTAAAACAAATAAGGGTAGAGGGTGATCCCATTGAGGGAGCAGGCACTATATAGAAATGCCCTGAGAGATCTTGGGGGGGTGAAAGTGTGACTTGCGGCACAGAATTGCAAACCAGAAACTTTTAGAAACAGAAAATAAAGCTGTATCTATGCTAGCTATACAGCTGGAGCTGTTTTGAAGCAGGACCCATGTTTATCTTGTCTTGTGTTGGCTTCAGTGAGCAACAAATGTAAACTGAAGTATCTGCTATGTAGACATAGCCTAAAAGGGGACCATCAAGAAGGCAGCGAGGCTGGCCTCTTGGGGCAAGGAAGAAGCTTCAGAGGGCCTGTGCAGGGCTTGCTGCCACTCAGACACACTGAGTGAACAGTAACCAAGCCTGGGAGCAAGGAACTGGGTCCGCAAAGGAATAAGCCATATTTTTTCCTGTTCTCTTTTTTTTCTAATTGCTTTGACTTTTTTTTTTAATTTAAAAAACATTTTTCTGACTGTTCTGTTAATGCATGGGTTCTGTGATCTTAGAAGCCTCAGATTTTCTTTGGGAAGCGCGCTCGAAGCTCCAGACAGGTCTGCTTCAAAGCCATTACTGACTTTGTTTTTTCTAGTACCTCTGTCTGTGAGAGTCTTGTGAAAAAAAGAATGAACACTTTTGTCCCTTTATGATCCTCCTCTAATTTTCCTCTTAATGGATTATTCCAAGTACTATTGACATCAATAGACAATTGATTATATATTTGTAGAGTGCTACTTGGGAAAGTCCAGTAAGACTTAAGTTTTATTTTTGTGCAGAAAACACTATTGGTTAGAGCATACATTAACAGTTGGGCAGTTCATGAACTTTTTTTACCTTTTCACAAAATCTGATCACAAAACTTTTTTAAGTACAAGACTTTAGATATGTTATAATTTGTTGTATTTGGTAATATGAGTTTACATTTACCTGTTTACTATTTGTCTGTAGTGCACTTCCATGTGTATTTGTCCGTGAAGGATGTTTACTTTAAAGTATGTATTTACATGCCTGCTTTGTGTTAAGATCAATTTATAATGTGCCTTTCCTCATGCTGGCTGAAGAGTGGTAAAGTTTGACTCTAAATAGGTGCTTTGAATTTATCATTTCCAGAGAGTGCATTAGTATCCTAAAGTCATTACTAATGCCTCTATTAACAGGCATAATTATGGATTCATCTTTTACTGTTTAATAATGGGAAATGCCTATTCCCTATCTTCAGCGGTGCTAACAGTAATGTTTTCTGTAGTCATCTCCTGGCTATCTTGCTCCAATTCATTAGGCATACAATTCCCGACATCTCACTTCTGGTGAGTCGTCTGAATTTCTGCAGAGTAGAGAGAATAATTCATTACTAGAACAGTCCTAAACCCAACTCTTTCTTCTTCTTTTTAAATGGGATGGGGAAAAAAACCCTCTCTCTTTAGAATATAGATGCTGAAAAATTCTAATTTTTCTCATGGCAAATCCCAAACTTTGAAGAAATGCTGCCCCCAGTTTCCAGCCCCTTTAGATTAATTCTCAGTATCTTTCTCCTTGAAATGACCTGGAAATTTAGATAAACAGTACTTTTCAGATTTTAAAAGCCACACTGTAAGGTGCCAACATTTAAAAGTGAAAGTGTTACTTCCAGAGCAAAACTGTTAAGTGTTAAAAAGAAAAATAGAGAGCAAAAACCCGAAATAGCTGAAGATGGATCTTTTCAAGTTAATGAATAATACTATGTGACATGATTTCTTGCAACAGAAGAAAATAGATATACATGATCCAGACAGTTATTTTCTTTCTAAGGCTTACTTTGGTATTTCCTGATGATGTTACAGTAAAATGCTGGAGAAAAATTTCTTATTCTTTCTCCCTATGCTGCTTTCTCTTTTTCTCTTTAGACCATTTCTTGCCAGATCATGAATCGTCTGAACACACAAAACATCTCCACAAGTTCAAACTGAAAAAAGGTTTAAAAAGTACACTCAAAAACTTTCCTCTCTTTCCCCTTTTATCCTTATAAAATAACTTTCTTTTTTTTATTTCAAAAAAGGGAAATATTTTTATGCAATCCATGAATGAACAATTTTTAACTGCCTTATCTGACACAATAAAAAAGAAGTTTGCCTCTTCTTTCATGAGCAACTTAAAGGGGGATGTTGCGGTTCTAGCGTGGTCTTCTGTTTTGTCTTTTAGTGACTAAATTTAGCCTTTCAGATTTCTGTTAAAATCTTCTTTGTCAGATTCAGCCAAATGGAAAATGACAATGAAGTGTTAACAGTTCTCTCCTTTTCCCTCTTCTGTCATCTTTTTATTGCAGAATGTGTATTCATTTCAATGTAAAATTGTACTATTTACATGCAAGTTCACTCAAGGGCTGTGCTTGTCCTGGAGTTGGATGTTTCTCAGTATGGAGTAGGACACATGTCATTTGAAAGCCCATTACCTTGGCACCGGGGTTGAGCAGCAGCTATTTTCTGTGCAATTTTCCTATAATCAATGACTCTGGATGTATATCTTGGTGATTTTGTTCAATCATCTGTCCCTGTGTGGAGCTGGGTCAATCCTGTGCACAGCTCTACTGTCCCTGGAAGGTCAGAGATGAAAAGCTAAATTAGGATTCGAGGCTTTTATATTCACATGCCTGGCTATTTAAAGAACTCTTTGGAGAATGAGTGCTGTATGTAGGAATAGCTAGATCCTTAATGTCCTGAGGGAATGGATGGGAATGTTTATAGTAGCAAAATTATTCAGAATAATCAGGATCTAAATGTCCTCAAGGAAGTTTTTGGGGAGAATCTTAAATATGAGCCAGGCACAGGGGGAATTCTCATGACAGGTGGAGTTATTGTCTTAAAAATATAAATTAGTACATAATGCACACAGGGAAAAATTAATTTGTTACATATATACACTGAATTCTATATTAATTAACTCGGGAAAACAGTGTGAGTATTAATGCAATGAAAACCTCTGTTTCTGAAAACTGTGGACAAAGTAATGGACTACGAACCAAAAATTAGTCTATAATAGAAAAAATCTAACCCTTTTTCATCACTTGATTTTAAAAACTGTTAGCTGTTTTGTGGTGTTTTGTTTTTTCTTTTCCTTAGGTCACATATTGCTGTACGCTAGGGAAACGAACAAAGGAACTCAAAGCCTGTATTTTACCTGCCGGTTGTGTTGTCACTGAGATTGCAGTAGCGTGGTGCGTGTTTTGCAGCTTACATGACCTGTAAGTGCTGTGAGGGATGGTAGAGGCTCTGTAGGAGATGAGGTGCAGGGTATGCACTGGCCCAAGTGCACAGATCCCTGATGTACAGTGGCTGCAAGCCTTGATGAGAGGTCCTGCATGTGAAAGTCACTTCTAGCTCTTTAATTTGTACTATCAGAAATTTTTGAATCAAATCTTTTAGTTCTCCATTGAAGGATGCTGACATTATGTCTTTTACTCATCCAAAGTACAGGATTACTTTAATAAGATCTTAGACTGATATGTGTAAAACGATAGTGTATTTAACTCAAAGATGGCCCTCAAATTAGAATTGGAAACCAGAAATACTGGTTTCAAATACTGAATTTCAAAACCAGGTTGCCCAGGAAAGCTGTGGATGCCCCATCCCTGGAGGGGTTCAAGGCGAGGCTGAATGGGGCTTTGAGCAGCCTGGTCTAGTGGGAGATGTCCCTGCCCATGGCAGAGGGGTTGGAACTAGATGATCTTTAAGGCCCCTTCCAACCTTAACCATTCTGTGAGTCTATGAATTTCTAGAATATAATACCTTTTGTATCTATTGTTATCCATTTCATAGATTAAATCTGAGTTGAAAACTCAAGTGAGAGTGTTTCATTTTGAGACCTGCAAGGGAAACCTGAGCTGGAAATGCAGTAGACACATTTCATTGGATCCAATTGTTTGGTTTTACACTGTATTAATTACAATTTTGCTTAATTAAACATGAATATACAGCTATTATTTACAGCTGTTTATAGTGTAATATGGCTACAGTGAACAGTCAGCGATGTCTTTTGAACAAGGGATGTTAAGAGCCATTTTATCCCTATTCTGTGTGTAAAAAGGAATGTTCATTTTCATTGGTGCAAGATATTGTGCCTCTGAGGAATGCATATCTATTTTTAAGGCTGTTGACTGCTGATCATTAAAATTCAAGATGTCTGGAAAAATTATTAAAAATAAAAAAGGTTTTGCTATAAATATGTTTTGCTGAGGTGAAGCTTCTGTAGTGCTATTAAGGTCCAAGTTGACAAATATGAACAATCTATCATATACTTCACGGACAGAAACAGAAAACTACAAAGTAGTATAGGGGACTATTTTTTTTTAATCTGCACAAGAACACTTCACATGAGCATGAATATATTGTTTATTAAGAGGGACACTCCTTGAATTTTTTTCTCCTCTATTTTTTCCAGGAAGTGTGAAAATGACAATGCATATAATAAATAGTTCAGCAGTAGTTTTTTTTTAAAGCTGGAATTATTTTCTTTATATGTTGTTATGCTATAATGATTGTCTTCATCAAAGACATGACGAAATTATTAGTTCTTTTGAGAATGCTGCTGCTTGTGCAATAAATGGTATATCTATGAAAACGGAGTAGTTGTAATAGTTTAAAGTTTTTCAATATGTAATTATTTATCAGCAAGCCACTGTTTTGAATTTGGTTGTTAGGCAGATACCCTGTAATGAATGAAAGTGACTGCTGTTTCTTAATGTATGTACAATGAACTGCCTTGGTTTGGACCTTAATGAATGGGGAAAGCCTGCAGTGCTAACTTGGTGCATAAGTGTGGAAGGAAAGTTTGCACTGCTGTCATCAGCATAGCATCTTGCTCCTATTTTCCTTGCATGGGCTCCTGTTTTCCATATTGCTGGTGCATTATGCCACATAGGCATTACAAGATAACACAATTGGGACATCTTCTTTATTTATTTGTTTTTCCTGGTTTTTCTTTTTGTGTGCACTTTTTTCACCCTACTCTGCCTCCCTGTTTCTGTGCTAGTCTTTCTGGCTTAGGCTGAAAGTACTAAAGCCCCATACAGTCCATACCTCACTGCATGTCCTTCTTGTTTCAACTCTGTTGATCTTCGCTGGGATTTCTTATCCTTTTCCAATCCCAAAGCTGCTCAAGTTAATTGGAGTCTGTTCCTGTACTTAAGCAAGCTTTCAAACACAAAAGTCTCTCATACTCAGAGAAGCGTTACATCTTCATGGATTCATAACTATACTATGTTGATATGTCCTTTTTAAAACTTCCAAGTATTTCTCTGAAAATCTAATCTCATCCTTTCTCTTGAATGGAGAGGAAAGAAAATTCAGTTTCATGTTCACTTCAGTTCTTATGGAAATGAATCCATTTATCCATCTATACATGACTTTCTTCTCCCAATCTACACATGAAAACCTAGACAGGAGACTAATTTCAAGAAAAGTGGTAGATGCCTTCAGAGAAAGAAATCTTCTGTTATGATCAACACATGATTTTTTTTTTTCTTCCATGGACAGCAAACTTGCATAAAATCTAAGACTACAGCATATTTCTTCATAGTTTTCCGTGCAAAGTAGCTAGAAAGTCTCAGATATTTTTCTAGATGAATTACTAACAAATATGTACTATTAATAGATGGAGAAGCAAATATGTGCCTAGCAATTTCCATTATCTTCCCTGTATAAACCAGGACTATTTCCTATTATATTATGCGACTTGTTGCATCACTCATTATATAAGAAATATTATGCTGTAGTATTAACAGGTTAATGTCTAGATGAAATTACTATATGTAAAGTAAACACACATGTAATCTTTCAAAATATCTTTGCTGCACTTAGTCACTTATTTAAGATGCATTTTAATTCTATGAATACATTCAGTATCAACTCTGCCCTGCAAGAATGATTAGGGAATTATTTATAATGTATGTTTATACAACAATATGCTTTACTTTAAAGGACTGATATTTCTTATGAAAAACTTTGTCATCTGGGGAAGCTGATAAGGAAAAATTTGAATTCTGATCAGATGCTTGAGGCAAGGACCAGCAGTAAATACTCTTTGTTTAGAGAAATGGTGGGAAACAAAAGTCTAATTACAGCTCCATCGGTTGATGAGTGCAAGTGCCGAATTCACTGAAAACAATATTTGTTTCCCTTTTCTAGTTTAGATAAAAGTATGCTTGGGAATCATATTTAGAGTTTGTACTTTGGCAGGGTACAAGTAATAATATTTTGCTGCACTGTAAAAAGAGGAAAATATCATAATAAAGATAATTCAAATAGGAACAGCAGGAAATAAAAGATTCTGTGGTGTCAGTGCAAGAAAATACTCGGGGTTGCTTGTGCAGGAGGCTGACTGTATGGCTTGAGAGCTGTATAGTAACTTCAAGGGACTATATCTGGCCATGACTGTACAGCTTTCTGACTGTAGCGCTTGCCTGGCAGCTGGAAAACCTATCCTTCTATTTGTGATTGAAAAAATTGCATTTGTGAATCATTCAAAATGAATATTCATCAAATAGTCAAAATGTATATTCTAGAGCATTTTAACCTCTGAATAAACAGATACAATTGATGTCTGTTTTACTTTGAAAGAACATAATTCTAGTAGTCTAGAAAATGGAGTTCCTTGAGGAGAAGTAGTACTTGTATATGTAGATCACACCTATGAGTGAGTTTATTTTTTTTTTTCCCCAGAAGATAAAATGTGATTTAGTTTTAGTAATACCCCAATGTCTCCTAAGGGGTTAAAAATAGGAAGACTTTGTTATTATCATGGGCTTCTGAACTTCAATGCAATTGTTTAGGTGAGTTTTAACAGCTGGTTGCATCTACTTTTGTGTTGTGCAATTCTAAGACTTTCAATGGGATTTTATGCCATTTTTTTGTTACTTCTTTACAGATTGTTTATCAGTTTACTGACATTTTACCCATTGTACATTTCAGAGGAAAACACAGCTCAGTATATTTCTGCGAAATCAAAGAACAAACAGGCTTGAGAAATAGTTGTGACTGAACACTGTAAAACAATTTTAAAAAGGCATTATGCTGTTATGGCAATTAAAATTCCAGATGCAAAAAAAGGAGCTGAAAGCTGAGCTTATACACCCTGCGCAAGTTCAAAGTGCATGCCTGTGTTGTAAAAAAAAAAAAAAAGTGAAACTTAGAAACGAGCAAAATTCTCTTTCTTTCTTCCAAAGTAATAGTCCTTAGCTGTATTCAAAGTAATCTCATATTATTTTGGTGAGCAATAAAAATTTCAGCTTTTTCATTCCTGTTAGCTCTGTAGAACCAATGAGGCAAAAAGGGAGCAGGTCTGAGTGCACATCGCCATCATCGAGAAAATCATTAACCCTGGTCTGATTGTCAGTGTCTTTGCACTAGTAATGAGATACTGTAGTAACAATAAAGCCATAAAGCTGCACTGGTGGAGGGCTGATATGATGCAAAGGGAGATAATTTACCGGTCAGATTCTGTATTTGCTTGTATACTTGCAGCCTGAAACTGTGCCTCTAATGCTAAAATAATACAGGCAAGGAGTGGAGCTACTCTTGACTAATGTGTGGCCCAATACTCAGTTGTTTCCCTGTGTCCCAGAATAGAGCAGAACCATGGAGACCCATAACTGAACTCTTTCTATCTTAAATGTACTGAATGGCCTTAATTTCAAAAATGGTGGATATGGCTCTTTCAGGATAGCATTGGATCTCTTCTTTTGTAAGAGGAGTATCTGATAGTGTGATGCTACGCATGCCAGTCTGATAAGGGTAAGGGGAAAAACAACACCATTATCTTGAAATTGCTGTAAGGTCAGGCTTCCTAATTGCAGGCATTGTAAAGGTGTTTTCAAACAATCTGTTTCTTAAACCAAACTTTATATGCAAATATGTAGTTATGCACATACATGTATATGTTGCAAATATATTTTTGCAATCAGGAAAGCCCAGAATTTAGTTATATTATTCAGCAAGTCACTGGTATAAAACTGGCAAAACAGGCAGCATTAAAATGGAATTGTATGCAGAAAGAGGAAAAGGCAAAGTTTATTGATTTATTTAGGCTAAACTGGCAAGAGAGGCAATTTGCTGTTTTGCAGACATTTTCAACAGAAAGGCTCCAAGTTTGGTGGCTTCTCCTGGCAGAGAAATTAATGAAAAAACTTAGCATTTTACAAAGCAATGAGGATGCATTTTTTTTTACTTTCTCCATTGACAGCATAAGAGACTTCTGAGCTTATTCACTAGTGCACTTCTTTTTGTAGGGAACAGTAGGGCTCTTTTCTGTGATGTGGGCAATTAATGCAGCCAGAACCTCTTACCATTCGTGAAAAAATTCCCAGAAGATAATTCACATGAACTTGTGGACCTGCATAATTAACCTATTCTAAAAAAAAGCATGCTTAGAGCAGACAACTCTGCAGTTACCAGAGAGGACAGAGGTGACAAAAGAGAAGAGGTACCTAAATCTTTTAAATTGTCTTTATCTACTACAGATGGAAACAAAAGAAAGGAACCCACAGAAAGCACAGAGAATCGGTGAAAGGACATTGGAAGATAAAGTTAGTATTGGAACTGCTAAAAAGCTTTCTGGATTTGTTTTGTGAGGTTTTTTTGCTTTTTTTTCCCTTTATGGGCAAAATTTCTCATTGCAGTTGTTCTTACAGGGGAGACACAGAGAACGTATTCAATTTTTATTAAAAGGGGTTAAATGTAATTTATAAAGCTGAGAATTTGTGAAATGTGTATCATTTAGGACAAAGTCTGACAAAATAATTGAATGAGAAAAGATGAGAAATATGTAACAGGAGATTGAGGTTAAACAGTTTAATCTAGTTCTGGTAAAGGAGCATATTGCTTCTACTGCAAGTCATCAGAATTTCTTGAGCTGAGTTGTTTGTGTTTAATTGCTTGGGTCTGATGAGAACAATTAATGTAGCCACTTGATTTATGAAGCTGTTTGGGGGTAGAAAGGGGTTTAAGGTATAAATAGATATATAAAATTTCCCACTTGATCAGGTTGTAGAAAATCCTGTTGGGCTGCCTCCTGTTATGTGTGAGAGGAGGGAGATTCAATAGTGTTGTTTTCAAATTTTCAGACTGTGGTGAACATCTGGTTTGTGTGAAGGGGAAAAGCTGGGATGAGTATGAGCCAGCAGCTGGACTTGTCCTCTGGAACAAGATGGGAAGCAGAGGAAAACGTGTATCTTAGCTCCTTTGTTTCTTGGTTTTTAGTGGTGTGATATAGGTATGCTCTACCAGAACAGACCAACTACATTAGAGTTGAATTTGCATGGGGGAGGTGGGAGAGGAGGAAGGGGCATGAAAAATCCACCACAGAGGTCTCTTGCTCTGCCCTCTGGTTCTGGCTTTAGTAGGAGGAGATGTCATCTTCCTGCTGCTTATTAAAACTCTTCTCAGCCCTGCCAGCTAAAGTAGTGTCAGTGTGCTACAGCTGCCTGAGGTATCTGAGATTTTTCTGAACTTAAACCACCAGTGAAACAGGTATTTTCAGGTCAGCTGCTTGGATATAGAAGCTGTTTAAGAAGTGCTCACAAAACCTCTTGTATTGGCTGAGTGTAAGGTGTCATGAAGCTTCAGCAAAACAGCTGCAATAAAGCAGCGTCTTCCCCTGCTAGCACTTGAAATGATCTTGGTCATTTCAAAACTGTTGATGCACTCACGATCAAGCTTTTGATGCTTGAGTTATCATATTCTAAACCCTTAAGAACAATTAATTGAGTTATCATATCCTAAACCCTTATTTTGATAAAGGTTTCAAAAATCGTCTTGGTCCAAATTTCCAAAAGTTATTGCAAAAGAAAATTCCTCACAGTGTAATTTTTCATCTTTGGTTTATATATCCAAGGTCACAGTGGGAACAAGCCTCATCAAGTGAAGAGTTGTTTTGCTGGCAAATGGTAACTGAAATTGGTGATAGAACACAATAAACACTACACCAGTCAGACTAAAGTGGAATTTAAATAAATAATAAAAAAATCTCTATTACATTTCTGGCTCATTGTTCTCTAAAGCAAAGAAAATCAATGAATAAATACTAATGAAGCATTGCTAGCAGGTAGATTTTCTTGTGTTTTCTTTTTTAGATTGCAGTGAATTTCCTTAAGTGGCTCAGCTGCCCATGGGAAAAAAGAAAATAGAAACAAAAGTAAGCAACCATTATATATTAGCATAATAGTTGAGCTTGAAAAGCTTGTGGTTTTTGTAGACTGCTTTCATGTTTGACATCATTTGTCAATGGATTAATAAATGTTGGTTGAAAATGTTTTTATTACTTTGTGACCACCAATAGCATTAGTATGGTCAATGTAAACAACTATAAAGTGCACAAGCATAAAAGGAAGAAGAGAGTTCTAGGAGGGACCATCATGGGCAGCAATCCCATGCTGGGAATAGTCCATGTATAAAATCATCATTACACAGACGGTCTACGCCAGTACACAGCTGTAAGAAGCCCTTAATAGGGCAGGACAGCAGGACTAAGTAAGAAGGAGGGGAGGGAAGGAAACAAAACAGTTTAAAACAGGAAACTAGAAAGCACAGCACTCCCATGATTTTAGAAATTGTGGCGCTCTATATACTCTCTAGAATTCTTGCAGCTATTTGGCATGTGAATAAACAGTGTGGTAGGTATGAATAATTATGTTCAAGCCAAGGTTACAAGTAACCCTCCTAGAATCCACTAATCACTGTTGATTTCAAGTGAAATTTTGCATTTGGATTGTCATTTTTGTTATACCTCAGGAATCATACCAATTCGAAAAAGCTGACCACAATTAAATTGCCTTCAGCTTGGTGCCAGCTTAGATGTCTGCCTGTGGCAGGCTGATGAAATTGAAAAGTGTTAAGAGCATAGGACAGAGGACTAGATATGAAGAAAAGAGGAGGTGTCCCTCCTTAATGAGCAGGACTGTGGGATTTTAGCTGAACTTTTCTTATTCATAGCGTATGCTTGTCTCAGGAAGGATGAAATTGTCAGACTTCAGGTGATTTAAGAGAGGTAGGCTTAGAAAAAGGACACACACACATCAGCAGAATTGCTATCCCCAACACATAAATAAACCTTTAGAAAAATAAGACTTCTTTTAAATGGAAAAACAGGTCTCTCCACACATAAATAAACCTTTAGAAAAATAAGACTTCTTTTAAATAGAAAAACAGTTCTCTTTCTTTTTAGGAAGTAGCTAACTAGGAAGAGCTCTGTTTTATAATTTATTTCATCCCAACAGACTAACAGCAGCCAACACAATGAGCTGATTTGTTTGGAGAGAGAAAGAGCATATGTATCTTTTCTTTGTGGGATTTCAGTTATGGTCACTGAAAAATTATCAGTTTCTGAATACGTTTGGCTAGAAGGGAATTTTTAATTCTACAAGCGATCCAGTGGTTTTGAAAATGCTAGCTTTGGAGTTTTTTCTGATGAATTATCCATCCTGAATATTGACTTTTCTTCCTCCAGGAAAGTCCTTTTCTAAATAGCAGTGTGGATGAATGCCTTTATTTCTAAGCCACCAAGCAAACTTTTACTCAGAAAATTCAAGGTATAGCAATTAGAGTGAACAAGCTTGCAGGGAAAACTACTAACAAAACCAAATAATTTTCTTTCACTGAAATCTGGAAATACAAATATTTGAATTACTTCAAGAACAGACAAAAGGGAAGATCTAAATCACACGTACTTTTGGATGTGCCCAAGAAGTTAATGCATTCAGACTAATTGTTTTGCATCATTTGTGAGAAGAGAAAAGATCTAATTTCAGTTTAGCCAAATTTCAAAATGTCTGAAAAAATACAGTACAAAATATCTGTGTACAACCTGATAGAATATGATTTTTTTTTACTTTTGCAATATCTACATTCAGAAATAAATTTTAAATTTTAAGTAAGAAGAAATCTGTACTGAGGTGCATCCTTTCACTTCTTGAGAAATTAATGATAGGATGGTAGTGAAGGAAAATGTTCACTTTTGCTTCCTATTTCTTTTCTAATAAGTTTGTAGATTTTTGTTTTCCTTATTAAGCAATATAAAAATGTTCCCATTTCCCATGTTCACAGTCCAATTTTCCTTGAAAATTTGACAAGCTCTGAATCCTATATTAGCCCTATATGCTGTTTGGATTTATCATTCCAAGCTTCCGATAAATATTATTTTCTTTACCTTGCCATTTGCAATACTAAGGTTTACCTTTCAAAAGCAGAGAAATAGATAAAGGATAATTACAACATAAATATTGTTGGATGAGGAGATATCAAGTTTTTTATCCCAAATTAGGAGTGCAAGTTGCAACCTCTAAAATCCTATGCCTGCTACTGTGGCCATGAGTGCAGTTGGAGAAGACGGTCTGAATTATTGAGCACTGTGGTAACCTCTGGCTTCATTTGGAAGTGCTAAGAGCTGTGGCAGCAGTATACACAGTTTCCAAAACAAGGTCTAATTAGATAGAGGTAGTTATGGCACCATCAATAGAAATTTAAGTACAAAGAAATCAGAGCTGTGAGTCTGAAAGCTCTTTTATTTATTACAATGCTGTTGCACACTTAATGCTTTGAGAAGGATTTTATTACTCTCTAAAAGCAGTTATACATTAAATCTTCAAATTAGCTTCTGTTCTGCTTGAATATAAGTATCTTCTACACTGGGCAAGAGTTCAACAAGACAGGAAAGAGATCTTTGAAGCTTTAGATGATATGATGATAGACTGTTCCATACTATCTCCAAGCTTGCATTTTCAGTACACAAATTCACAGCTCACAAATTTACCTTAAGAGCCCTGATGACAATTCCATGTGATTGCTCAGGATTTTTCTTCCCCTTTTTTTAATGCTGTATTGTATTTTCCTGAATTCACTGCAGGGCTCTATGCCCTAGCTTCCTTCATTTAAGCTTGCAAGCCAAAGTTAAGCAAGTTTTGTCTTAAATAGCAGTTGTCTCTTTCTGTGGGAAGCAGACCAGTGCCATTGTAATGCCCAACTGGAGGGGTTTCAAAGTAAGTTTGTATCAGTAATCATCAGCTGGCCAGAGCATATAGAGAGTTTAGCTTTGGTTAATTGTCTTTCAGAAAGAAGGAGGAGGAAAAATCCCAGAGAGGGTTTTCATTGACAGGAAAAATACGGACAGAGTACATAAAAAAAAAAAAGCAGGAAAAAAGGAAATCCACCTTTCTCAGCTCCGCTAAAGCCACTTCTCCTTCAGTGGTTTGCCCTAAATATCTTTAAAATACTACTGTCAGATATTCTTCCCCCAAGAAAAATATCTGTGAAATATCTAGACCCAAAATACCTCACCTTGAACAGATACCTTGATGATGCAGTCATTTGTAATTCAGCAATTGTGTTCCCATTCCATTGTCTATTATGGTCTTAGGTTAGGTTATATCTCCTGTGATACCTATCTGTCAGTCCTCATAAGGAGCTGGTGATTTTAGTGGATTGTTGGAAATATGTGCATGGGAGCTAAGCCCTCTGCAGACAATGGAAATGTTGAGAAGCAGAAAAATAGATCCCACAAGGTGTTATAACTGTATATTTCTGCTGGGAAAATCTTTTAATGAATTAAAAATAAATCCATGGAAAATTAACATTTTCCATTAAAAAATGTTGTTTAGTTGGAACCTGACATTTTTACTGAAGAGCTATTTAGCAAGCTGATTGGAAATATCTGATCTCAAATTTATTTTGTCTTTTATAAGATGTATGTACTAAGACATGATCCAGAAATTATCTGGATCTACTCTGCCAGGAAAGCATATCCAGCTGCTAAGACTCAGCCACATCACTTGTTTCTCTGATGGCGATTTCACAGGGCCTTTTCTACCAACAAAAGAACAGTGGTGGTAAAGTCTGCATGAAGGAAAACTGATAGAGAGTGAATTCTTTCTTGTTGCTCCTGCACAAGGCCTTTCTGAGCATTTGTGGTGTGTATGTGAGTGGAGGGGATGGCATTTTGAGATATTGGACAGGAAAAAAATAGTAGTCGAGATTTGCGCTAACCTGCTTATGACATTAAGTTGCCCCTTAGGGAGAAAAAAAAGCTACCTTTGCCATGCCTTTACCTGTGTCCCAGATATACTTGCTTCTCCTAAGGTCTCAGTCACTAGAAATAGTTTGTATGAGAAGCAAAATAATCACCGAAACAGAGAAGTCATTGGTGCAAGTTTCCATCATAACCTTTTTGTGTCCTTCTTCTTGCCTGGTACCAACAGTGGTTATGAATAGATTGAGGATAGACCCCAACAGGGAGCTGTGACCTGCAACTCGACTTGCAGCCATGGTTGCCAGAGCTGTTTCAGTTGCTTAGGCTCCTGTGGAGGGGAATACAGAGAGGATGTCCTGCATGAGGCAGGACAACCAGTGCCAGTTACTGCAGTGTGAAGAAGCAGCACAGCAAAAGGCTCCAGAGGGGCTGGGCTGAACACAGGCAGGTGAATGGGTGCAGATGCTGGTTTTGTCCCACACTGCACTGCAGCAGGCCTTGCCACATCCTTCCAAAGGGAGTATTTTCAGTGAAGTACCTCTTCCTGAAGACACAATTTTGAAGGTTGTGCTAATTAAACTATTTGTCCTTTAGTAAACAAGAGAAAAGGAAGACTGTTCTCTATGCAAAATTAGGCCATTTCAGTGGAAAATCCATTCATGCTTTGTTATTGCCAAGCATGCTTGTGGACAATGTAAGTAACCGTGTGTTGAAGGTCTATGTGACAAAGTTTGATATTTTTTTATGATGCAGTCATTTGAGTAACTTTGAAAAAGACCATGAAAGCTGGAAATGACTTGAAGTTTTGGAATAGGCTTCTTATCCTGTCTTAAAACAGGTCATTCCATGACTGGGGTGCTTATAGAAACACTTGTCGGCTAGGATGCTGGGGAAGGATACCTGCATGTGTTTCATAAGAGTGAAGACACAGAAACATTTGGGTTTTAATGGCTGTTTGGATGATTTCTTTTTGAACTGATTATTTTAATGTTACTGAGATTTAATTGTATTATTTATGGTATATTAGGGTGCCTAGAGCCTTGGCAAATCTCCTTTTCATTTCTTCTTTAATAAGAAGTAGAATAGAATAGGCTACTGCAGCTGGAAGTAATCTGCAATGATCGTCTAGTCCAACTGCCTCACCACTTCAAGGCTGACCAAAAGTTAAAGCATACTGTTAAGAGAATTTTCCAAATGTCTCTTAAGCACTGGAGCATTGACCACCTCTCTAGGAAGCCTGTTTCAATGTTTGACCACCCTCTTGGTAAAGAAATGTTTATTAATGTCCAGATTAAACCTTCCTCATGCATCTTTGAACCATTCTCAAGTGTTCTGTCACTGAATAGCAGGGAGAAGAACTCAGCACCTCCCTCTTCCCTTCCTCGAGAAGTTGTAGAGAGCAATGAGGTCACCCCTCCACCTCCTTTTCTCCAAACTAGACAAGCCCAAAGTCCTTAGCTGCTCCTTGCTGGAAATACTGTCCTGTCCTTTCACCAGCTTTGTTGCATTCAAGTACCTTCACATCCTTCTTAAACTGTGGGCCCCGGAACTGCACATGAGTGAGCCAAGGTGACGACATGCCAATGCTAAATACGGTGGGATAATCACTGCTTTTGACTGGCTGGTTATGCTGTGTTTGATGCACCCCAGAGTGCAGTTTGCCCTCTTGGCTGCCAGGGGACACTGCTGACTCATATTGGGCCTGCTGTTGACGAGCACCCCCAGATCTTTCTGCTGGGTTGCTCTCTACTCCTCTCCCAGTTTATACTTGTGTTCAGCATTACTCCATCCTATGTTCAGAATCCAGCATTTTGGCTTGTTAAATTTCATCCCCTTAACCATAGCCCAATGCTCAAGTCTATTTAGATCCATCTGCAAGGCCTCCTGTCCTTCCAGAGAGTCAACAGCATCTCCCAGTTTGGTATTATCAGGAAACTTGCTAATGGGGAATTCAACTCCTGTATACAGATTGTTGATAAATATATTGAACTGAATAGGCCCTACAATTGAACCCTGAGGAACGCCACTGGTTACTGGTCATCCGCCAGATGTAGCCCCCTTCATTACAACACTTTGAGCTCTGCCCTTCAGCCAGTTCTTCACCCAGTGTACTGTGACCACACTCATCCCACATCTGGACAACATGTCCAGAAGGATGCTGTGAGGGACAGTATCAAAAGCCTTACTAAAATCCAGAAAAACTACATTGACTATGTTCCCTTCATTCCCCTCGGTGGGGTGACCTTATCATAGAAGGATATCAAATAGGTTAAATAGGATTTTCCTTTGGTGAACCCGTGTTGAAAGTGGCTGATGATTGCATTATTCTTTAAATGCCTTTCAGTAACACCCAGTATAAACTTCTCCATAGTTTTTCCAAGAACTGAGATTAGACTAACAGGTCTGTAGTTCCTTGGGTCTTCCTTCACACCCTTTTTCTTAATAATGTTGGCTAGCCTCTAGTCAGCAGGGACCTCCCTAGACATCCAAGACCTTTGACAGATGATTAAGAGGGGTCCTGCCATAATGTTTGCTAGCTCCTTCAGGCCCCATGGACTTGTGAACATTCAGCTAATATAGCTGGTTCCCTACAATTTCAGTGTTCACAAATGGAACGTTCCCACACTCATGGTCCTCTGACTCAGGGGATGAGGCAGTCCAAGGTCTATCAGTGCTGTTAAAGACTGAGGTAAAGGATGCCTCCACTTATTCTTCATCCCAGTCAGTCAGATGACCATCTTCAACAAATATTTGTCCAATGTTTTCTTTAGACCTCCTCTTGCTATTAACATACTTAAAAAAGCCCTTCTTGTTATCTGAAACAACACTGGCCGGTTTCAGTTCTAACTGAGATTTGGACATTTGTGATTCTGTGTGTTGTCTCCCTGCATAACTGAACCACAGCTCTCTACTCTTCCTGTGAAGCCTGATGTCACTTCCAGACACTTCTTTTTCTTTTTGAGCTCCACAAGGAGTTCCCTGTTCAGCAAAGCTGGTCACATGCCTCGCTTTCTTGACTTATGACAGAGTGGAATTGCCTGTAATTTTAATATGTAAGGAATTAAATGAGAAAATTTATTTTTAACTTACTTCTGGAGCCCTAATGGGCATAAGTTACTTACAGCTGATTGTCTCTTGAAGCTCTCATGTTACAACCAGAAGCAAAGAAAAAGCCCTCCTCAGGCAGATCTTGGGCCACCTGTAATTGTCAGATATAGACAATTACAGAAAGAAAACATTTTATAATGTGTGGGATGTTTCATTTAGCTGACCAAATCAAGTTGCTGTTCAATATTGTTGAGTGTCATGCATATGCCCAGAATATAAACTACTAGGTATTCAGGTATATAACAGCATTACAATAGTACGGAAGCAAATTGTTCTTCCTCTTTTTTGGCGACTGACTTACAGCTTTGCTCTTTAATTGTGCCTGTGACAATCTTGTTTAGAAGGGATGCCTACCACAAATCAGTACACAACTGCCTAAAAAAAAAGTTGATGGGTAATGTTGCATGAATATCACAGGTAATGAAGAGGACTATGGGGTTACTTTTTTTCAGTCAAGGCTATCATGTCTTTAAACAGATGTGTGACCCACAAAGGGATCCCTAGATAAGAGCTTTAAGGTTTCAGAGAGGATACACTAGAGGGATCAGATAACGACCTTAGTGTTAGAGAGGCTTAAGGTTTTAGCATTAGAGTAGAAACAGAGACCATAAATATAGGATTTTTTTGAAGCATCATAGTAGAATTGAGTAATGTCAGAAAACGCCTTAAAAATCAAGGCAGTATCACAAACTATGAAACTGAAAATGGATTAACCTGCCTTTTTTGGTCCATAATTCTACAATCCTTTGCAAATGCTGCTTGCCAGTAATAGTATTTAATTTTTAACCTGGTTAAATCTGGTCTGTTGCAAGTTTAATTCCAATCCAGCCAGGTGGGAGCTATTTTGTATTACCTTGTAAGTGTTCTTTTTTTCTTCTCGGTTTTTGGCTTCTGCAAAACCAAATAGGTAATTCAAGACATAAATTTATTTTGGTTACCTGTTTTTCCAGGCTGTGAAAATGTCCTCCCAAAAGTAGAGGCTTCAGAAGTACATCTAAAGAGAATGTTCTGTAACTGTAGAAATCCAAACACAAATATGAAGGGGTTTTTTCTCATCTCGGTTCTTCATTATTTGTTAGATAGATAACAGTTCCTGAGGACACATGTAGTGGAAGGGTGTCTGAGTTGCTACTTGTGTGAATTTGCTCAGCTCTCTTTCATTCAATAATTCGTGTTTGCTCCTCCTCCTTTTTTAAAAGTTGAAAACAGATCACCTCTTAGACGCACTTTGAAATAACTATGCCCTTTTTTATATATTATCAAGATAACTGGGATCAGTTATCTATAGCTACTAGGTCCACATTCAGGGTTGGTTATGTTTGGGGGTTTTTTGGTGGTGTGTGGTTTTGTTTTTTTTTTTCTTTTGCAGAAAAAGGTAAATTTGACCAAACAGTCTGAATAATTTAACAGCACATGATCATTAGAATTTAGGGACAAACCAGAGGGTGGATGCACTGTGTAACAAGAAATATTGACATCGTGTCTCAGCGGTCTAGGTGGTAGCTTATCGATCTTACTGTACGTATGAGACCATGGCTTGATTTCCCAGATCTCCAGTTAAGTTGAGAATTGAAACACATGGTAATTAGCAGCCAGTTTTCAGTTCTCAGTGTACTGAGCAAGCAAGTCAGAATAGCTGTCTCCTGGGGAGATGGAAAAACAAGTGAAGGAAATTAGGGAGATGTTTCTGGATTGCATCTCAGGGAGGAATTTGCGAGTCTGTGATTCACAGTACCCGTGGCTGAATTTCTACTGTTTATGGCACTAGGGAATACTTCTTGTGAATACCATAAACTTAAAAAATCCTGCACTTGTGCCCTGACAAATATGATTTTGTGGAGCTGTAACTATCTTTTATTTGGGTTACTTTATCACACCAAGACGGATCTGAATTATTTCTTTACGTGTTGACAACAACAGTACGCCAGGATCCCTGCCACCAAATATTCATGGGAATGTTTGAAAGCTGCTGCCAGGAAAAGTCCACCAGTGATTCACTTCTGCTTTGTTGTTCAGAACTTCACTCAGGCTTTGGTAAACCTGGAGCTTGCATGTCCAGGTTACGCTTCACTGACTGAAAATTTGAAGTGCCATTTGGGATCTTGGCCTTATTGAAGCTATTGGAAGCTTCACTGACTCACTGGGGCCAGGAGTTTGCCCATTGTATGTAGAATCATATCAGAAAAGGTTTTTTTTGTTGCTTTTTTTCCCGTTTTGTTCTTGTAAGCCAAAACTTTCTGGTCTTTATAGTAAGCCAGGACAACACAACTCTGCATAGATCTTTTAAACCCCACCTCATTACTACAAGGTGTGCCTTCACATCAGATAAATGTATAAGAAACATCTTCAAGCCAGTCCTAAGTGGTAGGTTGTCCTTCCACTGGGTGTGTAAGATGGATCATCTAAAAAGAGGGTCTAATAAATTGAAAAGTAATAATATAATGAAATCCTGTGCATCAGTTTATTACTGGGGTTTTGGGGATTTGGAGCTCTGTGCCCCAAGTGTATGTCGGTAAATCATTTGAAAGGAACTGTGACTTATAGGAGGAAATATGTATTTTTGAAATACTCTGACAGATTCTGAAATTTCTTACACTCCCTGCTTGCTATCGTTGCCTGCTTCTGAAGCTCTGTATCTCTGGAAATTTAGCCAATTATATTTTGATGGATAAACACTTGGCTGATTGCTCTGCATCCTTGTTTTCCTGTGTGATGGATTGAATGTATGGCAGCTGTCCCCAGAGGCCATCCTGAAAATAAGATGTTGCAACTCATGAGTTTATCCAAGTGAATAAAACTGAGCATATCTCATAAGTACACAGAAACCAGGGGATTTTTGGTTATTTTTTTTTATTATTTCTTTCTTGCTAGTAAAGAGAGATTAAGATGCAATAGTGTCAGCCACATAGGGGAAACTTCTTTAAATACCTGAGCTCATTATAAAAATTTGGAAGTTGGGACATGCATTGTGTACTGATAGCGGGATGTCACCATGGACACCAACACAGAAAAGTCAAATAAGATGAGGGAGAGAAAAGGGAAAGAGGAGAAGGCATAGTATCCATGACAACAAGTGGAAAAGAATAAGAATCTAAAAAGTTGAAATCCCTGTGCTTGTCTGTATTATTAAAATGAAATTTGCAAAGTTAGGTACACATATAATATTACTTCTGTGTAGCTGGATTTTGTGCAAATTGTCAGTGTCAGACAAGTACAAAGGAAGTTCAAATGGTGCACGGAGCTTTTCTATTGTATTTGTATATCCCTGGGGTGATTTGTATGAAACCAAAACGCAGCTGGGAGAACAGTGGAGATCAGATCCAGTTATCTCTCTATATACATGTGTATATACATAAACCTGTCCTTAGTCTGAGTGTCTTCATTGCCTAATGATGTGATGCAGCATATTGAAAATGAGTGTGACAGCCTGAAATTTGATACGGTTCAGTATCACCTGAAGTAAAACAATAGGGTGTGGGGAGATGAGTTGGATGGATTAAAAAATGATTTTTTCTTCTGACATGACAGGGACTATCTTTTAGAAGCTAGAGTATGCAGTTTGAAGCAAGTGCGTTGGGCAAAGAGTGACAGGATAAGTGCTCGTGCTATCTGAGGCCCAGAGGATACTATAGGTTTCTGTCTCTGAAATATTTTGGGCTACGCTACAAGCATCCAAATGAAACTGCTTTGCATTTGCTACATCATATTTGATTTGACCTAATGGAGCTCTAGCATGTAGTCCATGTGATATTGTAATGCCTCTTTGCAAGGGAATGTGCTTTGGGACTTGAATTGATGTTGCAGTGAATATATTGTTGTAGAATTTTTCCTAAAATGTAACTTCTAAGCAGAAAACATTCCTGTAAAAGGAGAAAAAAAGAGACACTAATATTTTTTTTGAAGTTACACTCCATTCCATTTTAGAAGTATCTGTAAATACTATTAGGTAAAAAGGGTGAAATAAACATTTGCTAGTTTAGAATTCAGGAATATGAAGTAAAGCTTCTAAAACCATTGGTGACTATATGCTGTTTTCTTATATTCAGTGAGAGCTCATATTCACAAAGCATGGAACTTAAGAGCATTTTTATTCAAATGCCTAATTTTGTCCCTGCATGAGCTAAATCCGAAGCACATTGAAATCAGTGGACAGAATCCACCGTCTTTGATCGGAATTTGGTTAAAGCCTTAAATGCAGAATATAATGCACATTTGTAGAGAGAGGTAGTTGCTGGGTGGAATCTAAACAGTCTACTTGAAAATGGTTTCAAATGCTTGCATGCTATAAATATGTTTCATAATTTCTAACATAGAAATACATCTGAACATACTTTTCTTTTTGTTTATGTGTACATGTTATCTGAGTGATAAAATTTTAGACATACCACATCATGAGAAAAACAGAGGAAGCAAGAGATTAAGGGCAAATAGGTATTTTAAAAAATGTGATTACAAACCTCTATTTATTCCCTAATATTTTTATAATGTAGTGAGTCTTTTAGAGTTACATAAAAAAGCAGTTTTCTTTTACAGTAATATTTAAAGTTAACAAATTTCTAATCATAAACTCTAGTCCACTTGTATTACACAATTTTAACTAGCCCATATCAGGTGTTTACTTTGATGGAAAATCTCAGAAAATAGCCAGAAATCATAAGAAATGGGGCTAGTAATTCAAAGATTGCTGTTAGGACCATATATATACGGTTCATATATGATAAAGCTTTTATACATTACTTGAATAGCCAACATTATGAGATCAAGGGAGATGTGGAAGTGAAATATTAAAGGAAATATAGAAAGCTGAATGAAATGGGAGATTTCTTGGGAGGATATGAAAAGGAAGAAAGATGAAAAGCAAGAATAACAGCAATATTAGTGGAATTCATTCTACTAATAGGAAGAAAGTAAGTTTTTAGAAGTTACAGTAATCATATGCTACCACTTGCATGAGAAGATTGGAAAGATCATAGTGAAGTCTTGGATATTGATCTCCTTCATTTTGAGTTAGGGCAATGAATGGGAGATAAGTACTGGTTTCATAGAATTTTCAAAAACTACATGAGAAAGACTTTGCTTTTTTGGCAAAGTTACCTCAAGAGACCATTTTATAATTGATTTAAAGAGATAAACATTTCACCATTCACAGAAATGAATGTGCAGACCTCAAAGCTACGTCATGTGTTGATTGTTAATAGAATTACCGTGAATAAGATGAGAAGCAAAACTTGAAAACTGGGATTTAAAATTAGACTTGATATTACAAAGTTAACTGCTGTACTAGGTGCAAATGTTTTGCTTCTCAAAAATATTTTGTATAGAGTTTGGCTTGTTTAGTAGTAA
Source organism: Rhinoptilus africanus (assembly GCA_013400135.1). Classification (NCBI taxonomy): domain Eukaryota; kingdom Metazoa; phylum Chordata; class Aves; order Charadriiformes; family Glareolidae; genus Rhinoptilus; species Rhinoptilus africanus. The sequence continues at coordinate 98,355 of VXBO01001107.1, forward strand.
AAGCAACAGTGAGAAATTTGGGTACTCAGTATTCAAGTCCTAATCCTGACATAGATTCATCCCTGATGAAATCCGCTAGGGTCCATGAAATCTTGGTCGGTAAAACTTCATTTGGTCCACAGCAGATTCTTGAGGCCAGGATTTCACCCACATTGATGAAATATGCATGCATCTAGGATAATCCACCACTTCTAAGCAGTATTGCTTCCAGAAAATAAAGTCCTATACAACCAACACAGTTAAATAATTCCAAGGAAAATCATTGGCAGGAAGAGGCAGTTAATTGAAGGGAGAAGGAGGGGATAATGGGAGATAACCAGAGACCTGCAGAGAAAGGACCATTAAGCTTTACTGTTATGTTCTCTCTCCCTTCTCCTGCCCTTACACCCATCACCACACTATTTCTAAATGTACTGTTTTATTTTTTACAGCTATATAATGAGTTACAGGTGCAAGTGGAGGGGGGGAATTGGTTTCATTTACATTTTATTTATTTAAAGATTTGTTTTGTACTTCAATGTTTTTAAGTTTTAACTCAGTACCCTCATGGTAGGTATGTTCCGTGCCCAGTATAATGTCTGAGTGGGTTTCAGTTCTTTCAGTACTGTTAGAATTCTAAGAAAAAAATTGGACATTTTTACTTGTTAGAGAGAGCCAAATAGATGTAAGGAACCATTTTTCTTCAAATATTTTAAGCAATTAAAAAAATCACCATTTAATTCTAATTAGAAGGTACAATTGCAGAGTACAATTACAAATACAAAGTAATTATATTTCATATCTTTGTAAAATATTTCCTTTTCACTTTTTCTGTCTATTTTTAACTGAAAGGAAAAAAAAGGGTTAGTGTCATACTCCATCATCTTCATTAAAGGTGAAACCAGTATAATCAGCAAGTGGCTGGGAGAGTATCAGCCAACCTGAAAATACATCAAGTCGTCTCTATATGCGTTTGTACATGAGTTTACTTCACTTATGCCTCTGATGTGGCTACCTTTGTATGGTGAATATGAGTCGATAGAATCTTTTTTAAATAACTAGCTTTCCTCATTGTACTTTAGGGTTTGAAAAATGAAGACAGTAAATTAGCAGCATATATAGAGATCGTATATGTTAGTGTATGTTCAGTAATCTATGGCTGATTTCTTTATTGCCATGGTTTTTTATACAAAGAATTGTTATACAAAGCCTCAATACTCTCATGAAAAGTTGTAGCTCCAAGATTGTGCGAAGCTGTACTGTATAACAGCAGTTTGAAACATCTGTGTATGTGAGTTTGAAAACTAAGTGAGAAGCTGTAGCATTATATGCATTTTGTTGATATGTGCAGCTAGAAAGGAAATCTTTCTGGATTTTCTTGAGTTTGCACTTTGTGAGATTTACCATGAGAGGCTGGTTTTGACCATGCTCAGAATGAATCTGATGTAAATGCTGAATTTCCCCTTGTTTACTAGGTTTCTTGTAAGCGAAAGCTCTGGTCACAAAATTAAAATTGAATACAGAAGACTTTGTCTTTAAGATTCTCAATTTTCATTCTGCGATGGAGATATAATCAAGTCCAGTTTTGTGTTTGTTCAGTTATCACTGTAAATGCTCTTATGACATTAAAGTTTAGGGAGGGAAACAAAACCTTTTTGAGATTTTAAGGATAAAATACTCATTCTTCAGTATATCACCAAAGAAAAAGATTCTACAACAGGTCAGGATCTTTTACAAAAAGAAGTAATTCAGGTCTAACAGTATGGAGGTGTATTGCAAAGGTACCTCCTTCTTCAGTGCTAGTGTTGCTGAATAAGGTGCTGGCATAATTTTTACTTCATAATGTTGCATTTTGGGATATATGTTGTGTATCTTATACGTAGAAAATATTACGTAGGTCATGTGAATGGCACTGAGGCAGGATCAGACCTTCTGCCCGAATGGATGTATGACCGTGTATATTGTGAATACTTACTTTGTTTAACAGTAGGGAATTGGTAACTTTTTTTCCCCCTGTTTGTTTTAATCAGGACATTCAAATCGATTTAAGATACTGCTTAGTACAATTTTCAGACTTTATTTTTGATGTATTTTATCTCTTCGTTAAAATGTGTTCACACGATCTTGCAAAAATATTAATGAAAGACCCTTTAGATTTGTCTTTATTATTATATACCAAGCAAGTACATTTCATTTGGGGCAAGCATCTGACAGCATGATTTGAAAGGTCCTATAGAAGAGGAGTATTTCATGAACGCATTTTGGATGGAGGTCTTTTTGGTACAAGAAAATGAACATCCAGAATAAGCAGCTAAGCAGAGTAGAGACAGAGGAGAATTGTGCAGGGACAAGAAATACAAGGAATCTTTCTTTCCAATAACAGACTTTTCCCTGTGTTTTGAATGTAGATGAGATTAACGTGGCTGTATTTGAGGTCATGCTCCAGCATTACTAATTAGATCAGGATAGTTCCCAGAGGAGAGTGATTTTGGCTAACTGTTGAGACAGACTGAAAACAGAACATAAAGCTTTGTTCTGAAAAGCAATGGGAGAGCTACTGCTTTCTGTTCGGTTTCCGTTCCATTTTGGACCCTAAGATCTGAAATGCATGGTAACACCTCTTTGAATATGGAAGGAACAATTCAGCTTGATAAAACAATAGAATTCTGTGCTTAAAAATAGCTTTCCGCATTTCGTATTTTAATTAGTGATTTAAAAGCAGACTGGTATCAGATAAGCATGGAAGAGTAATTAATACACAAGGGGAAGCAGACATGGAACACAGGAAATAATTTTAGTCATAATTTCAGTTTGGAAAGCTTTCCTGATGTCTAGAAAAGCAGATGAGACATATTTCTTCTTTGGTTTTATAAATGAAACTTTTATCTTTTCTTTCTGTTCAATAATTTGCTAAAAGTTGTTCATACTCACAGTGGGACAAAATCTCAGTGTCTGTAAATTGTAATAGCTAAAATAATTTCAATACTGCAAGCACAGTTTGCCCTATCATTAATTTGTTATTCTGCAAATAATCGCAGTTTACGTTTAAGAGTATGATTTTAAAAAGGCAAACAGACATACTGATAGCACAGATTTGGATTTAATATAGGTGTATTTTTTACTTTTGTGAACTATGCAGTTCCTTATATTGCAAATCTTAAACTTCTCACATGGGATGAGAAATCTAGAGACAAAACCACACAAGTGCATGCCTAAGGATGTGGCCAGCGATGCTATTCTGACTGCAGCTGAGCAGCTCACTAGATCATTGCCTTGGGTGGTTTGTTGCTGTCTCCTTTGTACCCTCTGCCTTTGTAAGGCAGAATTTATCACCCTTTGGATCTGACAGCTTAACTATGCATCTGCTTCCCTCTCATCCCATCTGTGGGGTATTTTATTTTTTTTTTTAGCTCAGACCATTTGACAGAACTGGAGCAGGCAAAGACTGCGTTATCTACTGTGATACCAGCTGATCTGGAGCAGCAGCAGCTTTCTGAGAGGAGCAACAAGCAGTAGAGGCTGAGCTGTAACCCCTTAACCCAGTGTTTGTGCCATAAGTTCACATTGTTTGACCGAGTTCATAAAGGAAAGGGCAAACTGAAACAGTACAAGGTGTACTGGGCAATGTGGGAAGGTCTGACCCCATATATATTACAGAGTATAGGGCATAAGAATCAACCTCTAGACAAGTAGATCTGCATGTCGTATTAATTCTTAATTTATGTTGTTCCAGGATAGTACAAAATGGATCATAAGTCCTCAGCCAACAAAAAGGAAAAAAAAAAGGCTGCTGAAACAAAATGTATATCTGTATTCTCATCTACTGGTTCAGAAAAGCAGATGTAGACCTGCTGCTCCTGTAAGTGGGGAATGAGGCTTAGGAAGCAAGTACCCTCAGGAAGGCTATAAGACGTGCAACATGAATAAATCTTTTCAGCTGGTTTCTATGAATTCCATGGTAGGAACTCAAGCTGCTACCCCTTTGAGTGATTGTTGATATCTGGAAGCATCAGGAAAATGCTCAGAAATTTACAAGTGACATAGCTCATTAAAACCCCAAACTCTTGGACTTTTTTCTCTCTTTTTTTGTTATTGTTGTTGGGAAGATGGTTTTCGGTTAAACTTGAATCCACACTGAAACAGAGGAAGCTACACTTCAGATTATCAAATATGATTTCTGTGGTCCAGCAAACATCTGCTGCCATGTGAAGTATTCCGGTTCAAATCCTCTACCTCAAGTACAAATGAATTTCTAAATTCGTAGGATTCTTTCTTAAATAATCTGTTCCATTTAGTCTACACAGTTAAATAATACTTCCTTCTACGCATATCTGGCTAGACACTGAACCTAGAGTAAATCTATGGGAAAGCCTTTTTCATGTCATCTCTCCTAATAAAGCAGAGGATTTCACCATCCCTGTCTGCCATAACCTCTTGTCTGTTTGATTCTGTATCAACATATATATGCTCATGCAGATATGCTTGTTTGATTGGCTTTTCTTCCAGGAATCTGTGGTACTTCTGTTTGAGCTCCTACCTGTGCCCAGCACAGAGTAAGAATTACCCTCAGTTCTCTGTGGATACTTTCTGCAGTTTTATATGGCTATTACAAATACTTTTACAAGATATCGTTTTAAAAGTGCTTCCTTTTTTGTTAAACCTTCTGCTTTTCTAGAAATTGGTGAGAATACTAAAAAAAAAAATAGGAAAATGATGTTTTAGTGTAAAGTTTAAAAACAAAGCCCTTACCCAAAACTTGCTGAAGTCACTGGAAAATTATCTTTCTGGTTTCCAGCAAATCCTGAATATTCATCATACGTATTGCAGTACCTCTGCTTCAGTATACTTTAGTTCTTGCTGTCGGTTGGCTACAGAGATGGTCACAGTTTACTGAGGTAGATAAGCTAAATGTGTTGTATGAAACTCGTGCGTATTGGAAGCTATATGGAGAATACAAATCATGAGCATTGAGGGACTTTAGCACAACACTCCAGTGATTCATAAGTTGAGTGCTGTCTGCTCTGTGAAGATGGGCAGCTTTGCTCAAAGTCTTTACTACGCTTCCCTTCATCACTATCCAATTATTTGCAACTGCTAATAGAACTATCTGTCACTAGTCAAGCTTTGAAATGCTGTAATTTATTAAAAACACATTTGTTTCTAATATAAATGATACTACAGTGGTTGGACTGAATGCAGCCAGTAACAACTGACTAATTATCTGAATTATGTCTTAAAAAGTAAGATTTGATTAATGCAATAGAGCATGAGCAGGATTTTTGGTTTTATTACCTCAAAACCATTAATTCCCCTACAATTTCCTTTCTAATCAGAACACAGCATGCCTTCTCCTGAAAATAATTGATTTTTTTTTTTTAGCAAGTCTTAATAGACAGCACAGAGAAATGCAACGATTACAAGACAGAATGGAACGAGATTTATTTGGAAAACTGTCATATAGGGCATCAGTCTGTCTCTGAGACAGAAATATGTTGCAGGTAAATGATGCCATGCGTTCAAGAGCTACTTTTTCACTGTCAGCTATTACAAATGAGTGTCCTGCACAGATCATTCTCAACGGAAAAAAATAATATCCCGTGTATTGACACTTGTTTAAGAATACGGATGCTGCAAAGTCGTGGTTTTCACAGGAAAGACTGGGATACAGCGTGGCAGATTTTGTAAAGCTTAAGGATTGTCCTGCTCCCCCACCCGCTGTAAAAGGATTATGAAAACAAGTGTACCTGTGTCAAAAAAAACAGTAGCTGTCACTCATGCTAGCCACATTGATTATTTTATGTTTATGTAGAAAACTTCATGTCACCATCCATATTTATTTGCTGTATTTATAAATACAGTAAAATATACAAATAGCTTGGCAAAGAAACTGGCTTACCCTGCCAGGTATAATGGGATTTTGGCTCATATAACAATACTGAGAGTAGAGTAAAACCCTCTGGATTTTACAGTACACTACCAGCTAAATCCTGGTTTTGACCCCATAGAAGAAAATGTATCACAACAGGAAAAAACCCTCTCTTAAAATTCAAGTAGCAATGTAATTAGTCCCAATATATTCCAATAAATGATTTATAATATGCTAATACCAGCAATACAATTTTTTAAATGAGGAAAACTGTGAAGAATGTAAATTTTTATCTTTTTCAAAGATAACTATGCACACCTGTGTAATGAGAAAATTATTTCAGGATTGCAGGTTAGAAGTGCAAAATGGACTTAGTAATGCGTGCTGCTTTATTACTTGTATGTGGAGATATTGGTATGAATTCAGCTTCTGCAAATTACTGTGCCCTGAGCAGGAAGTTGGAACAGATGACCTGATGAGGTTCCTTCCACTTTGAATCATCCTATAACCCTTGATAAAACCAAAGTTTAAAGCCAACCAATTTAGCTGAAAGAGGCCACATTATTCAGGAACAGAACACGCCTTTCACCAGTATTGCTCAGCAGCTGCTTCTTGAACAGTAAATGAAGGTTTTGATGCAGACAGCTCTTTTAAGTTTCAAAGTTAAGTGGGAAAGTTTAACATCTTAGCAGGGTTTCACAAAGAATAGCCTGGAGGTTTCAAATTATGTAACATTTCCTGAAAAGTCTTGGAAAAACTGTTCTTCCCTGTTCTTCAACAAAGATGAAATTGTGGTACAAGAAAATTAGAATTCTAATACCTGATATATGACAGGTCTCACTTAGCACTTGCTCCATCACAGCCTCTGAACTCATGTCTATACATGAAATTCATCCACATGAATATTTGCTGCTTATTTTTTTATGAAGTGTGACGGCTTCCCCAAGAACCTTCTGTAATAGGAATTCTAGCAAAAGCAGGAGAGGAAAAATAAGAATTAGCACAGGAAAGTGCTGATAAGGTCAATTTTTGGGTAAAATTCTGATATTTACAACAACAAAGATAAAATTTCTGTTTTCTTCGTTGGAACTATGATGTCATCCCTGTTTTCAGAGAAAGTGCTTGTACTTGAAGAAAGTCTTCTTTATGTATATTCTCTAAGATTACTATACCAGCAGTAATATTGGGAATACAGTAGACACTCCTTCACCTGAAAGCAGCTCAAGTGTTCGAAAGGTGAAGTCACTCAGGTTTTTCTTGTAAATTTTGCTCCAGGAAAATTCGTCTTTGGGTATGAACTGCCATGGTGAAAAATACTTNTCAGCTGAGATAACAGAGCTTCTCCATCAGCTTCTTCAGACTTTTGCCCTGTCTTTTAAGAGTCCTCTGTTTGTGTGTCACAGCCTTTGCAATCCCATTATCATTTTCTTTGCATTTAATCTTTCTGCCTAGCCATGATTTACTCAGTGCAATGAACTACCTCCCTCCTGTTTCTATATGCTAACTCAACTGTATCTGTAAGACACACTGTAAGCATCACTGTTGAAAGTCTTCCAACATTTCTTCCAGCTTACAGTGTGTCTGCCAGGTACTCCAGTCATATAGTAGCATGCCACTCATATTGGCATTACACAACCATAGCGTGGTGAGAGTTCTTGCTTGTTGTAAAATTTGTATTTCGACAATGAAATTCAATAACCATGCAGATGATCAAAAATCTATAGGTGTATAGCATGGAAACAATAGGGTTTCCTTGCCTTATTGTACCATTATAATAAAGGTAAAATGATACAATTTGTTTTGATACCTCTTTCTCATGTCATTACAGTTAGATTTTTACATACACACATTAGCATGTATACATTCGGTGCAGAGTTGCACTGGCAAATAACCTGGGTAAAAATATTCAAACTATAGTTTGACTCTGTTCTTTTTGTTGGCTTTTTCCCCCCTTTCTTCCAATTATGAATAAACTTGAGACCATCCCAAGAGAACAGTTCTCTCTCCAATGAATTTAAAATCAAATTTGCCTCTGAAAATACTGCACAGATGTACCAGGAACTCTTTTTCTTGTTTGTTGTTGTTTTGTATTCACTGTTTGTATGAAGAGGTTTAGCTTCAATGAGACATCGAGGAGAGATGATATTTAGTTTCACATATAGAATATAAATGCAGAGTTGTGAATTGTTTGTGTTATTCTTCAGTCTTCAGTGAATCAAAACAAATTCAAACTAGAAGGTC
>VXBO01001107.1:108458-144155 GCA_013400135.1 Rhinoptilus africanus
TGATTTCTATAGAGTTTCATGAAGTCCTTTCAGTGTGCTTTACCTCAGGTTTCTTATGTGCATTAGGCCGCAAATAGAGCTCCCAATAGGAAACAGAAACACTTTATACTAGGATATGTCACAATTTGTGAAAAATCAATCAAGTAAATTAACAGCACCTGTGTCTAAAAGTAGCTGAAATAGTGGGGATTGTTTGGTTTGGGTTTTTTTTTTTTTATATTGGGAATTTGGAGAGTCTTTGGGAATTTAGAAAGTCTTTGGGAGTTACAAACTGCTAAGCTTCACCATAAATGGATGTGAAATAGAATGAGAGGTTTATTAAAGTTAAATATTGCATAATAGTGGGATGACAGCAATATGAGAAGATCAAGCCTACACTGCCTGTTGAAAGGATAGTTATGCCTACTAAGTTTTCCTTAAAAGTTAGTCAAAGAGGAATAAAAGACATCTGACAAAACACATTTTTTAAAAAATGTATTTCCATGTATCTTTTGGGTGAAATTACATAGTGGTGTTACACGGAAATAAACAGAGCTATGTCATTTTATTCCAGATGTGACCCAAGAGACCTCAGTGAAAATAAACAAATTTCTAAGAAATGATGTATAGGCATAAATTATACACTGGCTAAGCAATAGGAAACAATAAAAAAAATTGCTTAATGATACTATTAATGGAGAGAAGATATTTTTTATGATTGACACACTTTTATTTAGTTTGAGCAGATCATTTCATCATGAAGGAAACCAGGAACATACACAGTGTATTTCTGCAGTTTGGCCTTTTCTGTGTATAGATTCCAGGGGTTGTTGACTGGTATGTTATTAATGACTTAAAGAGAAAAATACTGCATATATGTTTGGAAAGTTAAGCTATGCAGAGTTAAATACAGGTCAGAACCGTGTAAACTCATATTAGCATAGAATGATTTACAGTTACTGCCAGAGGTGATGAAGGTATAAATAGATTCCGACTAACAAGTTAGCATATGTGTATTTTCTACTGGATATATGTTGTATTACAGTGAAATTCATTTTGAGGAATACTAGCATATAGAACAAAGCTTTATTTTGTCATTATACAGCAATTGCAATAACAGTATTATTTATTATATATATGTGTAATAAAACTTAACACGCTCTTCCTTTTGCTTATCTATCTAGGATGTGCAGGTATCTGCCTGTGATGCTTATATTTTGCCATTCTGATGTACTTTTTAATATGAATTAATAAGTGTATTTGAAGTAGTCACTCATCAGCTTCAATCTTATGTCTCTGGGATAATATGCACTACTTTATATTGCTGACTTCCATGTTTTAACATACTTTTCCTAATCCCATTCTACCCTCCTCTTTTGGATCTTCCTAGGCCAGTAGCATGGTCTGAACTGCGCGGATGGGGGGAGGGGGGAGGAACAAACCCAAAAACAACCAAGGAAAAAAAATAGAAATATTAACATAGCTTTTCTGCTTTACCTTCATGCAGATACAAAGCCAGATGCCATAGAAAATTACTATACTGTCAAGCAGCAAATCTGGCAGTTAGAGAAGGAAGTGGACAGCGTATTTACTAATGTTTGCTGATGACACTAAAGAAGTTCTGCAAATAAAAACCAGAGAAGATGTGAGAACTGCTATTTAGTTGGTATTTATAAGTACTGGGAGAGTCCTGGCAGTCTGTAACAGAGAGGCTTTTATAACTGCTGCTGGAATTGAATATGAGTAACAATACTAGTGTATAGGTAGACAGTAAGCTAAACTCGTACTTCTGCACTTTGAACTCATACAAACTTTTAATAAGAAGACTTAAGGCTTTTTGGGAAGCTCAGTGATCTCAAGAAAAATAGTGTATTTACTGTAGCTATATAAAAAAGGTTAAAAGAATTAATCTATTTTATTCTCGAAGGATATGTCAATACTTGCAGTACTATCTTACCTCTTGTCCTTCTGTCCTCTTGTCAGATATGAATGGAGATAAAGCATGATTAATAATGAAAAGATATTGTGAAAACAATGATCCTGAAATAGTTATTAAAGGAAAGAGAAATGTTAGTGGAAGTTTGTCTGAAGTATTTGTCTTAAGGATAGTGGTGTAAATTGATTATTCACACAATTTAAACAAGTTTAATTTAGAGTTAGGATTAAAGAACTCACCATGTGTCACTTACAGGAAGCCACCAGCACTGCAAATTCACTGGGATTTTTATGGACAACAGTCCAATATTGGATGTGTAAATTCAAGAGTTAATGAGACATAAATTCAGATAAAAACCAGGTCTTTTCCCAAACCTCTTTCTAATGTTCTAATGAAATGCTATTATAATAGTATCTCTGAACTTCTTTTGCTTGAAACTTTAATGATATAATAAAAAATGGTTATAGCTTTTGTACAGGCTACCTATTAGTCACAAAGAGAAAGGTACCAATTATAGTAAATTGTGTAACATTCTTAATACTTTATTTTTTCTCACTTATAGATTTTCATGAGATGCTAAATATTGAACAATTTCAACTTTTAAATATAAGCATCAGCTGCTAAGTAGTACATCCTGAATCAGCCGGGGAAGTATGCATTCGTATAGCTATTGATCCAGTCTCTCTACAAACTCAGTCGATTATTTCTGTATGACCAAGAATACTCAATCAAAGAGTGATCTCTTTATAGCTAATGAACGTGTATAGGCAGTGGAACTACTGAGTAGTAACAGTGAGAAAAATTTGATTTCTCCCGGGATATCGGCACGGGAATTTTAATGCCAGGTTGCTAGCTTCTGAAAATGACTATGTGAGTAACATGGAGCTGCTGCCCAGAGAGCAGGTACTAAGGATCACCACTTGAGGCTCAATTGTCTGTCTCAAAAAAAGAAAGGTTTTTCAGAAGTAATTTCCTATTGCCACAGATGAGTTTGGTCCTTTCCTTGTATTGCTGACGGCCACTCAGCAATGTAAGATGAGAAGCCTTTTCCCTTTCCCTCTCCCTCTAAATCGAGGAGAAATCAGAAAAACTTCACATGCCACAAATCTCTTGCAAAGGTTATTACATATTGTGAAAGTGAATTATGATAATTTCTTACTAGTTTTAATCATGAAGACTGTTGAGAAAGAACAGACTAGAATGACACAGAAAGGCCTCTCCATCAATGTGTCGGCAGGGACTCTGAAGGAACATCCGTACTGTCTGAGGTGCTACATCTTTTGCAGATAGTTGTACATTGGATCCACATCTATTTTATTTTTTGAACACATTATTCCCTCGAGGCACATAGGAGACTACCTAGGGTAAGCCAGTGGGGAATCATTAAGGCAAGTGGTTTTATAAATTTGCTTACGCTTATTCTTTCCTTTGACATTGGCATTTCAATATGACATATTTTCATACCTCTGAATATGATGGTCAGTTCCTGGGATTTTGCCTTGGAGAAAAAAATCAGTGACACACAGTCTAGATATACTCTTTCTAAAACTCATTTTATGTATATTTCTGAGAGAAAGATCATCAAAAAGAATTGAATAATGGGCTACTTTTCCAAGAATTTCAATCTATCACAAATCTCTATGTCCAATGAAATAACATTGCTACCATGATCACCTCTAATCAAAAACCAAAAGAGAGGACAAATATGTGCTATTTTCTTCTTTTCCTGTCTTCTGCAGCATCGGGATCATTATCATGCTGAAGCTGTAAAACTTCTATTTTTACAGCTAATGCTGTAAAAACAGTTTTACATGGACAAAAGATATGATCAGCCATGCAACTCTTGAATTCCAAGAGACTGGAAATCTCCTTTTTCCAGTGAGTGGGCTCTGGGGTGCCCAGAGGATAATAATTTAAAAGGAAATTATTAACTGCTGTGGAACTTACATAGTCCCATTTAGTTAAGGATTAATTGCTTGAAGGGAAAAGGAAAATTTAAACAGAATCCAAGGAGAAACAGTCTGAGGGTGAACCGCTTAGAATGTGGAAAACATACTGAAGGGATCCAGCAATACACTAGAAAAATTACCAGGAAATCATTATAACTTGTGTATAAAACTTCAAGTAAAATAACAGGATATTTTAAAGCACTTAAAATGACTTGAAGGACGGACTTTGGATTGTTATAGTTCTTTCTTCACAAGCTCTGTTTTGCTGAAATTGTACATATCCTCTGGGTCATTCTCCCTATATCCATATGAAATTCTTGCCTTATGTGATATCCTCAAGGGCATGTTGACAAGTTCTTAGACGAGATAAATCAAATCTTTAACATGGTAAAAAGTTGAAATAATAAACATGAGAATGAGAACACAACTTAAATACCAACTTACGATTTTTAATAAAAGCTATATTGTTCTGTTGAGATTGCACTCTGATTAAGGTAGTGTTTATGGAAAATCATATTCCTGCATATGTATATTCCTGCAGGAAAACTTGGAGATCAGGTTTTCAAACTTCATCAGCACTCAGCAATTCCCACTACAATTCTTATGATCAGACATTTAACATTTTGAAAACTGAAGTGAAGTTGAAATTTTTGAGTTATACTGATTTTCCTCAACATCCAAAAAGGATATTGTGACATACCTAAAACTTAAATCTTATTTTGTCATTGAAAGGCCACCCTTCCTTTGTTTTTTGAAGAATTTTTAAAAAATCAATATTAAGATTAACAAAGTACTCTAAAAATGTTTTTAACTGAGAATTTTATTACAGGCCAGCAGAACAGGGATAATTGAGCCCATGGCTTGAGCAGTGAGATGAATATAGTTCTGTTGCTCTTAAAAACGCTGTCCATGAGGAGCAGATCTAATATAGCAATGCAAATACCCTTAGCGATAGTTAGAAAAAATAATAAAAATCCTCAAATCTGCTTAATTCAATACCTGAGTATCTAGGGTATATGTTAAATTAACAGCAGATCACTTTAATTAAGATCTCATAAACTCATGAGCTTTGAAATCTGCATTTTTTAAAGCGGGTTTGCTCATTAGTTCGGACTTTCAGATACTTCACTGTTCTTTTACTTATTGAATATGAACTCCATTTAACCCCCGCACATATTGGATAACTTCCTTATTCATAAAGTTGATTTTAAAACCACTACAGTTAATACTAATCTACAGATTTTACAAAGATCTTGAGGGTCTATTTTGATTCTTTGTAATATAGTGGCATGTAAAATGAGAAGCGATTTACGCCAGTGACTTAGTTTGGACTAAATGAAAATAAAAAGAACTGTAGTGACTGTATATAATGAAAGTGTATTTAGGCTGTTCCAGCATTCAAGTATAAGTGGTCGAAGCCAGCTAAGCTCAGGGACCTTCTTAGGCTGCAGTCATGGATTAGACAAAGATTTGGGGCAAGATGTTGCTGGAGAAGAAAAAGCTCATTTGCTCCTCTGTTGTAATAGCTGGCTTAGAAACAAATGTACTGTGATGTTAATGCCTCTACATCACTGAACGTGTTATTTTTTTCTGTTTGATACTGTGTGGTCAGTATTGTGTTCTTTTTTACATGTATTATTTCAAATTTTTTGGTGAATTGATGACTGTAAATAGATGGACTGTGTCTACTGTTGCAAAGGCATATTGAAGGCAAAACTGTGTATGATATTATTTCTAGACACGACAGCTTATGATTGCAGTTATGTAGAATGTTAGAAATTTCCCTATCTATTTAAACCTCTTTTTTTTTTCAAGATGCTCAAAATCTGTTCCTCCTTTTGTATTCCATGTATAGGATAAGAGAGAATGGTTTCCTTAGTACTCTGCTTTTTTCAGTAGTCTCATTTGGGTCACAGAATCTTCAGAGTTGGAAGGGAACTCTAGAGATCATCTAGTCCAACTCCCCTGCCAAAGTGGGATTGCCCAGAGCACATTACTCAGGACTGCATCCAGGCGGGTCTTGAAAGTCTCCAGAGAAGGGGACTCCACAACCTCCCTGGGCAGCCTGTTCCAGTGCTCTGTCGCCCTCACTGTAAAGAAGTTTTTCCATGTATTTGAACAGAACTTCCTGTGTTCCAGCTTGTTCCCATTGCCCCTCGTCCTGTCACTGAGAACCCTTGAAAACAGCCTGGCTCCATCCTCCTTAAACCCACCCTTCAGATACTTGTAAACATTAATAAGGTCTCCCCTCAGCCTTCTCTTCTTCAGGCTGAAGAATAGAGCAGAAAAGGAAGACCAAACTATTTCTTCTAAGCACTCTCCCATCTAAGCATGAATTTAAGGACTGAGTTCTGCATATGGACTCAGAAAATATTAGGGTAGTCCTTACTGACCAAAGCATCACTCATCCTAGTGCCAGGGTTGTTCATTTTTATCACAGCCATAGGTGTTCTGCCCGCTTTTCATTTCTACTGTAGGAGAGGTATGAGAAAATATTCTGCAAGGACAGTTCAGTCCTTTATACAGTTACTTGCTTTGTTCTGAATATTTGGTATAGTGAGAAACCCTTTGTAGCATCTTGTAGAGCAACACCTGCAATTCTTATTTTCTTATAATTATGTATAAAAAAATCTGAGAAAAGCTAAAAATCCCTCTAAGCCAACTTTCAATTTTTATATATGTACTGTTAATTCTAAAACATATATTGAGAGAAAATATTTTCCCTGCTTGTTTATCTTCCTTCTCATTCTGAAACTGTTCAGTTAAATGCTAATTTTTTTAATGTTACCTGATGTCATGAAAATAGTTTGCCAGACATTCGGTATGGTGAAAAACTGGCCATAAAAGCATTAAAAAGAGGCAAATGGATTCCTATGTATACTTCTGTGAGATAGCTCAACTGCTTCATTTGCATTCTGCCAAGTCACTCATTTTTTTCTTGGAAAACTACTGCCACTCCAGATCCCAGACAACTTGGAAATCAAAAGCACTTTATTTTCTGAAGCCCACTCTTCTCTCATTTGCAGTGTCTTGAATCTCAGAACTGGACCTATACTGAACCTAAGGTCTGCTGCCTTTAGTGCTGGATGGGAAGTGCTTGAAATCATGTTTGTCACCACCAGCACTGATGGCTGTATGGGACAGTGACTAAGCAGCTATCTTTAAGAAAGTTCACTGATAAACTCTCAGCCCTGTAGAATATATTTCAAAGTGTTATTTTTTTTTCCCTCACCTATTAGTCTGCTTTTAAAACAAGCAATAACAGTTATTTGTGATTTCAGTAAGAAGTGCAATTCTATTTTACATTTATTCATCCATTTTCTTTCAAGAGAAGAGTGTGCAGGTGTTGACATTATGGGCTTCAAAAGCAGGCTTTGCCTAATTGCATATTAAACAGAATCACAGAATCAAACCATCACACGGCAGACAAGGAGAGTGTTACTGCTGTGATATCATATGTGTGGTACATGGTTAGGGTAAGCGTATAATTTTCTGGTAGAGAGCTACAAATTTAACTTGCATGATTTGTGAGAGCTTGCAAGCAACATCAAAGAACTTCATGAGATACACGGTGCAAACTAGTCTCTTGCTGGAGAGTTAGAATTACCTTTACTGCTGTCAGTTCAAAACCCAGTGAAATTAGTGGGGCTCCACTACATCTTGTACCAGATCCTGTTAGTTGTACTATTTACCTAGCCTGAGCTCAACCTGTGCTCCCTGTTCCTCTGCTATTGCAGGTAGGAAATGTTCTTACTAAGTTATTTTCTGGCTGCTCCCAAATTCTGTATATAGGGAAGTACGCAGTCACTTTCTTACATGCTTGCACAGTCTCACCACAGGGATAAAACAGCAAAGAATGTATTTGAACAAAAACTATCTTGCTGATCTGCTCTTCAAGAGCGGGATACATAACCAAATTGAATTGAAGTCTTGAAAAAAGAAAGCAAATTGCACTGCCTGCTTTTGGAATATTTTCCTCTTTGAAGTACGAATAGAAATTTTCATAGTGAGAAGTCTGGTGACAAATAATAGAAGCAAGCAATACCTCTCCAAGGCTTTGTTTCTTAGCTTGAAATGCATATCACACCTGTCCTGAAATTGAGCTCTTTTCACATACTTACATCAATTGCTCTATTATTAATGTGTAAAACTTTGTTCAACTCACTTGTTGTGAAGAAAATGATACAGCATTTTGCACTTAAAATTATTTGTTAGCTTTTGCTATTTGTGTCATACTTCTAATTTTCTTGTTGTCTAGTATTTTTGGGGTGTAAAATTTCATTCCTGCACAAATATATTTTCAAATACAAATAAATTTAGTGTTTGCAAGCCTTTTCTTGTCTAAAAAAAATATAATTTTCTATCTGCATAATCTGATTCTGCTCTTGAATGCACCAGTTTAAACTCAGAGTAACTCTTAAATCAGCAGAACAGTACAAAGTCTCTTTTGGCAGTCTTCCTATGTCTATAAATCAATCCTGAATGCAGTAGTACCAATTTGCAGAACCAGACAGTTCTGCATATAGCAGTGTATTGTATATACTTGTGTGTCCATTTTAAATAAATTGTTATTATGAAATATGCCAAACAGTCAGCTTTGAAGATTAAAAACACTTTACAGAACAGAAACAACAGGAACACATCTATTGAAAAAGATTTTGTACAATGTTCTTTTACGGTGACTACTTGCCTTCATTCTTTTTTTGCTAAAATAATGAAAACCTCAGTAAATGTTAATCCTGAGAAGGTTGTCTCAGCTCAGACATCCTCCTTGGTTGGTTTCAATATTTCATCCAAGATAGGATCCTTTCTTTTAAACTTTGACTGAGCAGATTTTGTTTCATTTATTCAACAGGAGCTTGGGCTGTTGTCCAAAATTTGGCTCTTTATCTGCTGGGAGGATATAGCTGCTCATCTGAGGTGAAATAATTTGCCATTTTTGTGTCTGTGCCTGAATATGTGACTTGTGAGTATAATAAGCTCAATGACAGCACATACGGTGTTTTGTTTTCCATTGAGGTGATAAAAATAAGGATGATCACAGACCTATTCTGACTTTTTTTTTCTTAGACCTTTTAAGCAAATTTCTTTAATGAAAAATGTGTTTGCAGGTGTAACATATTTGTTGTACAGCAAATACATTGGCTCCTTATAAACCAAAACCACTGAATAACAAGAACTAGGGCTCACATTCTGGCACTAATAAGGATTTTACCTTGAGAGGCTATGAGCTCGTGACTGTTTGTATTACAAAATAGGTTGTGAAATTACTTTGGTCCAGCTCATCCACTCCCCGTGGCCAATGTATGAAATGCAGAACTACAACATTTTTGTGAGAAAGGGTTTGAGAGAAGAGATTCATAAACTGTTGCACAACAACAAAGCAGCAAAGCAAGTTTTTTTGGTGTCTTCTCACTTCTTCCTGCAATTAGGAAAAAAAAAAAAAACACTTAGAAAGAAAGAGGTATAGAAATTCATCAGCAAAGCTCAAAGCTACTGGATACTGTTGCTGGAATGGACGAGCATTGCCTCTTTCTGATTGTTTGAAGGAACAGGCTGCTCACCACCTAACTGAAGTTCTGGTAAAACCAGAGAAGTGATGAGTCTGAAACAGATTGAAATTGAGACCATGTTCTGAATCAAAACTAATGCTAAACCTCAAAATTATCATCTGTTACTACATTTCAGTTGCTTAAATCAGGATTTTGCTGTAGTTTACATTGCTGATTACCAAGGTATTTTTAGTTTGTAGTACTCCGCACTTGCCATAACATTCTTCCTTTTAATCTCTCTGAAACTTAACATACTTCAGGCTGAGTTTTGCTCGCACTAAAATCAAAGCTGCGTACTCAAGCAGCATAGAGACAGAAGTCGAAGCAAAGCAAGTGAGGAGAATTTGTGGTCCCAAAGAAATTTAATTCATCAAACTGAGTCCAAAGGGGTTTAGGAGTACAGGTGTATTTTGAAATATTATGAACATAGCCATGAACTGGCAGATTTCTAACTATGTAAATATAGGAGGGCACTTTTAAAGAGTTAAATGATGGAATGAGAATTGAGATGATCCTGGGCATAATTAGCTGAAAGGGTCATGATGTGCATGGGTACAAGATCAGCCCACAAAGTCTGCACCTGGTGAAATACCAGAAATACTTTCAGGGAGTGCAAATTGGGGTTTTTTTGCCCTTTTTTAAAAAAAAGGGAAAGCAGAAAAAGCATGGTACTAAAGTTGTTCAAAATAATGTGAGAAGAGCATGAAAAAACAGATTTTTTTTTTTTTTAGTACATAGGACGATTAAAAATAGCTATCAAAATAATAAACAGAGTTGGAAATCTTTCTCATTTATTTCTTGAGCATTGTAACATATTAACGTGAAGTAATGAAGAATTTCAAGATAATGTACATCTCTGGTAGAAACAATGTTTATTCTGAATGTGTAATAGAAATTAATGTCAATGTTCTGTTTAAATTAAAGTACATGTGTTTTCCTCGGAAAGCAATAATATCTTATCTGCAAAAGGTACCCTTTAGGTACAGAAATGTGCCTCATCGGTTCTTCTCCCCCTTTAAGTATAAGATACTTCACAAAAATTATGAGAGTTGAGAAAAAAAAATAGTTGCACACTTTTTGGCTCTGATAATAAAGTTCCATACTTATTGTTAAAGCAAATATAGTGGTCTTGTATTGAGTTTTTTAGTCAATGAATATTTTGTCTGGGAAAATGGTGGTGATCTGTTGTTGCAAATGTTTGTAACTTGTAAGAGTTATGTTTTTAAAGAGTCATATGTTTGCTAGAGCTCTTCTGACTGCAAATTTGGTAGCATCATCAGCTTTCTCACTGGAAGGAGTTTTGGAGAAGCAGCATTAAGAATATTTTTTTTGCTGTATTAATAATGGGTTGAAATAACATAACGGTGGGATTTCTCCAAGGGGCAAAGGCTTTTCACTTTATAGTGTACTAACAACCACCAGAACAAAACCACATTCATGGATGTCCTTTTAAAATCTTATAATGTAAAATATATATTCTAATCTCAGAACAGACTTCATCCACTGCATTCATAAAATCTAAGGAAATTGAGATAGCTGCGGGCATTTATTTCTTTAGTTTCATTGTTTGTGGAAGATAAAACTGGGAAGTAATTCTCTTAGTTTTATTTTATAGGGGATAACTGTGAAACTTTGAGACTATGTCAGGTTCAATCTGCAGCTCATACAACTTCAGATCTGCCCAGTGCTTCTGCCTGGCAGATGAGAAGGCAACAATTCCAAGCTTTATCATAGAATCATAGAATCCTAGGGTTGGAAGGGACCTTAGTAGATCATCTAGTCCAACCCCCCTGCCAGAGCAGGGCCACCTTAGAGCAGGTTACACAGGAACGTGTCCAGGCGGGTTTTGAATGTCTCCAGAGACGGAGACTCCACCACCTCCCTGGGCAGCCTGTTCCAGGGCTCTGCCACTCTCAAGGTAAAGAAGTTCCTCCTCATGTTTAGGTGGAACTTCCTATGCTCAAGTTTGTGCCCATTACCCCTTGTCCTATCACTGGACACCACTGAAAAGAGCCTGGCCCCATCCTCCTGACACCCACCCTTCAAGTATTTATAAGTGTTAATTAGGTCCCCCCTCAGACGCCTCTTCTCCAGGCTAAAGAGACCTAATTCCCTTAATCTATCTTCATAGGAGAGGTGCTAGATAGATTTATTTTATGATGTTTCTGATATTTCTGAGGCAAAACATCAGCAGATTTCAGTTTCTGTATTTTTTTTTTCATGTGTTTGGATCTTATTTTTATTAGATATATACATTTTCAGGAATTTTGCATCTATCAACGTTTAGTTTCTTAGACAGCGACATACTTTATTTTTTTATACTTGTGTTATATTTAACTGTGATACAAAAAGAACGGAATAAGCAAATTGTTTGCATTTGTCTCCATAAACTATGCTGTCTTTATGTTAATTTACATTTGAATTGAAGAATTCACATGCAATTACACTGCTTGCTCTACTGCTAAATGGATTGTTAAACTGGTCTATGATTTTTAGTTTCCAAAGGGTCCTTGGTTGCCTCTCACAGAATCGTTTACAAAACGTTTTAGAAATTCACTGGAAATGCAGCTATAGCACAACCGTAATTGTCTTCCTTGTTATGCATGTATGTGCTTGTTAGTCCATAAGTCAAAGGCTTCAGTATCCCACTTTTATAGCAAAGCACAAACAAGTTGAATAACTAGGACATTATGTAGTTACCAGGCAAAACCATCTACTGATTAATACTGCTCCAGTATTTGACAAGAAGAAAGTTAAAACCAAAAATTTATTCCTGCAACACTATCCCCATTTGTCATTTGTATAAAAATGTGTCTGTTTCAGAAGCAAGAGAGGTGTTTTCATAATGGAATCAGAGTGACTTTTTGTTTGTTTCTTTCTTTCTGAAATTCAAGTAAACCATCTATAAAACTTTCTATGGCTTAATTTTGTTTCAGTGAAATAAGCCTGACACCCAAACTCAACAGAGTGCTGTATTTTTATGCTTCCAATACAAAAAATGTTTAATTGTTGAGAAAAGTGATAGTGTTCATAGGGATTTGGTAAGTGTTTTGCTTTTTCTCACATTTGATGAACTTGCAAGTTCCTCTAAGGCCACAAATAGAAATTCTTTAAAAGAAACTAAGGACTTATTCTGAAAGCAGCTTTTACAGAGAGAGAAATACTTTGAACAATGCCATAGACCCATGTTTTGGGAGTTCACCTCTGATTAATGATTTCCCCTTATTTTGCGTGCCAGCCTGGATTCTACTTGCTATCTCTTCAGGCTGCTTTTCCTGCATCTAAGAGCAGGTATTCTGATTTATATTAAAACTGAATGCATGAAGACGTTGGACTTCTTGTAGTATATTTGTAAGTGATGGCACTGGTAAAATATGAAATGGAACATCTGCAGATGTAGTTTTTCAGGTATGGAGATTGGCTACTGAAGAACTTCCACATCTTCCTGACTTAAAATTCTTTGTGCTTTTTAATCACAGACAGAGCACTAAAATTGAAAGAGATTTTTTTTTAGTTAAAGATACATTTGTGACAAGTAAAACCCTATGCAAATAAACAATTAATAAGAAGGGTATTCATTAGAAAATTCATGATATTTTTCAATAATACAAAAAAAAATCAAGGGGGATGAATTTGTATTTTGTGTAAACTGATATAGGTCCTTTGAACTCAGTGTAGACATCCTCATACCTCGGGGGATCCATCTCATTCGGAGAGTTATTATACTCAAAGAAAAGAGGAAGTCCCAAGAGACTTCACAAGAATGATATTTCATTTTCATCTCAAGATTATTGTGGTAGGTCGTCAGCTTTGACCGTATGATAAAGCTGCTTGTGGGATGTTACTCTCCTTACACAGAGCCTAAAGCAAACATAGCCTGCTTTTTCAAAAGTGGATATCCAGTTTGACAAGAAAATGGAATCACTCTAATAAAACGAGGAGAAAAGGGGAAAATCTATTACTTACAGGCTGAGGATTGAAAACTACTGTGACTGTTCTTGCTGCTTTGATTTTTAAAGGAAGCTTGATTTTGTGTGTGTGTGGTTTTGTTTTTCCTTCAATGTGGGGAAAAATATACCAACTTGAAAACTTTCTTTATGAAAGATTACTCTAAGAAACACACGATAAAAGATGCTTTGTGGTTAAAATGTGCTTTATGTTTGTTTGGTATTGAGTATTTAGTAGAGGGATTTTTTTCCCCTGTTCACAATAATGTGGAACATACTAAAGCTTGGTTTTTTCACTGAATTTGAGATTTTTCTGTAGAGGTAGTGTTTCTGATTCTTCCACAGGCTTCCCATGTGACTTCCTCAGCCACAGTTGTCACCTTGTAGCGCTGAATTAATTTGTTCCATATTTTAGAGGTCTTTTGAGGATAAATCTACATATTCATGTAAAGTGGCAAGATATTAAGGTGACAACTATCACCTTTTAGAGAAAAATCTGTAAATAAGAAACCCCTGTAAAACTTGCATTGTAGCACAATCCATTTTTGCATAAAATGATTTTTTTTTCTTGTTACTCTCTAACAGATCACCAATTTTTATTATCTTGTCAAATGAAAGGAAGTCTACAATTACCAAGTACTGTAATGATTCGTGATCCAGTCTAGCTTCAAGTAATGTTAACAGAATCTTTTCATTGCTTTCAGAAAGCCATTATTGGGTACCCTCAGTTACTTCCTGCAAAAAACATTGCCTTCTAAACAATGCAATTACTTCTCTAGCAAAAGCCAAGTTTCTCCTGAAGGACTAAAATGCATTGCATCCATTCATGTAATATTTCAGACACAAGCATAGTGTCAAGAGCCCTGGGCTGCAGAACCCTCTCTCAAAAGCATTTGTGTGGTGGAGACCCTAGGTTTCATTGTCCAGTGGAGCACGGCTCCTTGTCACAATAGAAAAGACTTTTTTCAGGAGTAAACAGGGATAAAGCTTTGTTAGAAACCTGTGGGAGCCTTGAGAAGGGAAAGTAGCTCTTCTATCCTTCTCAGCCATGCAAGCTAAACCATGGATTAACTCCAGTGCCTATGTGTGCATGGCTATGAGGTTTCGGTTATTTCTTGGATCATTCCCTGGTACCATATTTATTTATAATATGAACTATCAATATATAACAAGCAAATTCAACCTTGTACCCTTTAAAGTTGTCTAAAAGCAGAATGCAAATCTACTTTTAGCTTTCAGAATAATTTGGCCCATTTGCCAGAATAATAATCCAATTGTGTGGATGGACATGATGAAAGTTCTATTTATAAATAGTGTAATGTATTAAGCAATATGTCAGCATTTCACTGGGGCATGTTGTAAAAATGTTATGTTGTTAATCCAAATTAATCAGTTTTTGATGAAGTCAATGGAAATATTTTCAATTATTTTACTGTAAATTTTATTAGGCTACTAATATTTAAAGGAGAAAAATTGAAAACATTAAATTTTTTCTAAAATATCCCAGAATATAAAAGGTTATACATATGCCAGAAATATATTTTTTTAAAAAATAGATAGACTGTAAGAGATATATTAACTGAAAGAGACTAATGCTCTATTTTAAACGCCTTAATTTTCAAAGGGTCAGGTGTGTTTCCCTGTCCCATAAACATATAGTGCATCATACAACTGCTTTTACAGCATTTCCATATAAGAAACCCACTCAGACAGGCTGAAAGGAGGGATCAAGAAAAGAAATTAAACGTAACAGTGGGAACTTCTTGAAATAATTCAAGAATTAATTTAATTGCAGATATACTACAATTATGAAGAACATCCAAGACATGCCCAGCAGAAAGTATTTTGACTTCCCCACTTAAATAAAAAATCATCTAACTTACTCAGATAAAAACTGGAGATTAATTTGTATTCATCCATTCATCAAACTTAATCAATTCAGAGACAGGCATCAGACAAAAAGGGACAGGTCATTCAGAAAGGAAAGACAATTATTCATGAGTCTACGTGTGTCTGCGTATGCTTGGAGCAGCACAAATGTCTATTTCAAATTATTTAGTAGTTATGTAACTTAAAATTACTATTAAATATTCTCAACAGCACATATAATATTTGCTGTTGTAGCTCAACATAATCTAGAGAGTTCTGCTTTTAAAAATTAATCACTGAGTGTGCTGGTAGCTTCGGTATCATATATTTTTCTTTCTATTTTAAGGTAGAAATAATATCCTTTCACATCCTCCCAGGCATCTTTCCGGTATTCTCAAGGCTTAAATGCTAGCTGTAAGGGATAGGACACAATATGAATATTAATGTCCTGGCTGAGCTGACAAATGTGCTCTCTTTGGGCCATGGCCAGACATGAGCATTCAAAATATGGAACTAGTCCAGGAAGCTGAGATTTTTAGAGAATCTGGGGAAAAGTCTGACAAAAGTGCTCAGCAGTTACCTCATAAAGAGATTGCTCTAGAAATCTGCAATGTGTGGGTGAAAAAAATGAGCTGTGACAGGACTGGAATGAGTTGAAACCGTTCAGGTTGGTGAAGGAGGACAAAATTTCCTGTGCATCAGTGCATGGTCAGAGTGAGGATGATAGAGGAACTAAAGCACAAGGAGATAAACTTTATCACAGTGGTTTGCAGTAAACTGCTTGCAAATAACCGTACACTTCACCGTGTTCTAGATTTCACCAGTGCTACAAATATTATTAAAACAGTTCAATTAATCTTTCTGATATTACTTTATATTCCTCTACAAGCAAATATGCTCTGGTGGTGTTCTAGCCTTAAGAGGAATTTGATAGTAAAGATTTCCACCCCATCACAGCCCTCTGGCAATGGCAGAACCAAGTCCAGCTGATTTGTAAACGGAGCTGTCAAAAGCTGTGTTTCTCCTGTATCCATTTGGACATCCGTGTGCACGGAAGCCCTTCTTAAACCACCATTTTTGCAAATTCCAGAAGCCTATAGGGATAACTTTTGGGCAATGATGGTTCATTAGATCCTCTATTGAGTACAAAATAGGATGGAAGTCCCCAGAGGGACAGACAGTTAGGATTTAGGATAGATTACTCCAAAGAAAAGGAACAGACAAGCAATTTAAAAACCATTTGTCTGAAAGTCACTCAAACCTTTCAGCAAAAGGGATAACTTGCTGTCTCTGTCAAGATTAGGTTGGAATTCCATCTATCTACACTGTCCTTCAGTGTTTCCAGTTTTCATTCCCATTGCTTACATTTCTTCTGCTTATATTCACTCACTGAGAAGATCACCTTGCTAGTACCTACCACCAGGATTTAGGTTTGTGAATGCTTCTTCGAGCCAGATTACAGAAATATTATGATTTAAACTTAAAAGAAAGATGCCTGGGTTCTGTGAACATTTCAGCCCACCATGTGAAGATCCTGCCTTCATTCCCAAAGCAAGGGAACACATGCTAATGTTAGGGACAAACAAAAAACCAAAAAATAGATGGGTAGAACTTCTGCTCTTCTCTGAAACCTCACACACTCCCTCTTCTGAGCAGTTCATTCTTCCTCACCTCAAAGCTCATCTGAGATTTGCTAACTTTTTATTTATTTTTTTGTTCCCTATGGAAGTCTACATGTAACCTGTCAGCATGACTCTTTGTAGCTGTAAAGTGTTGTGAGTTGTACTAGATGATCTCTAGAGGTCCCTTCCAACTCCGAAGATTCCGTGATTCTTATTTTTGCAATGCAGATGCTCTAGAACTTTCCTACATGCTTTTTTTTTTTTCTAAAATCCACAAATGCTTGCTGCAAATGAAGTGCTTTCTTATAATTTTACAGGCAACTAATTTTTCCTTTCCCTGTTCCATGCTATGAGAGCCCCTTCACTGCACAAGTCACAGGGACCTCAGAAGGGATAGGACCTCTTTGCTGACACCAAAATCAGAATTCTTCCACCATGGCTTTTAGCACATGTTAGGGTATGCTGGGTTTAAATATCTGGAGAGGGTAACTAGCCAACTTTGTATCAGTCTATGATCCATCTCTGGTCTGACACACTCAAGATTTCTTTGGGAGTAGTAGGAGAGGGGCATGCATGTGGCTGCAGGTCTTTGGCAGCTGTCCAGATGGCCAGCATGTATGGGCAGTAATGGAGCTGTTATCCAGGCATAATGAAGGCAGAAGCTCACAGTCATAAGGTAGACAGGAGATGTGGTGAAGTGTGAACCCTGGAGCTCTGATGCGTGTGGAGGTCAGCCAGCCTTCACGGTGACTGCACTGGATTTTGTGTAGGTGCACTCAGTGAGCTGGTGTCCCAAGGCAAAACACTGAAATCATCCATGGTTGTGTCTTTGTTCTCTCACCTTTCTTCTAGGTGCTGAGATTATAGCTTCAGTATAAAAAAAACGTAGCAACAGGGAGTACACATGTAATTTTTAAAGGCAGGTCTTCATCTGACAAAGCAGATTTTTAGGCCTGACCCCTCTGGGCAAACTGCACCTTTTATGTGCAATTAACTTCAGTTTGTAAAGGTTGATATTCAGAGTTTCCAAGCTGGCTTCATACTCGCACATTACAAGATCCATATTCAGAATTTGCCTTATCCCAATCCCCCTAAACTTTGGCAAAAACATAAAGGGAAACCTATGACCAGCTGGTGAAAGACACATCCTCTGAGATATAAGAGCACCTAGGGAGGCTGACCCCAATGTCTGCAATTTGAAGAAAGGATCCTTGCAACAGCACAGTATTGAGAAAAGCAGAAATACTTAGTAGTGTAGAGAACAGCAAAATTGATAAAAAAAAAATATAAATCACAACCCACCCAAACCCCAGCTTTATTATCTATCATTTCGATTCAGTCTGATGACAACGGGGGACTTGCAAAGCGTTACACTTACCTGTTTTTTTTTCTAAATATTTATTACTTTTCCCATAAAAACCCTGAACCCTGAATTACTTTCTAATGAGACCACTATTATTTTGACATAATTTTTGTGAAATTAGGGGAAGTATTAGTAAAATACTTTGTTCTCTCCTATATATTGATATAGCTGTTTTACGATTCAGAAGTTACCAAATTAGTTTACTTCTCAATGGTTTGTTAGTACCCAGTGAGGTAGGAAAAACTAGAATTATTATGAACTGCCACATATAATGTCACAAGAAAATCCCTAAGTTTTCAGCAAGTCCTCTGAAATGACAAGTATCAAAGGAAAAGATCTTATCATTTGTGAGATTACTGGTGCATGAATGTATATAATTGCCATTTTGATTTGGTATCTGTCTAGTTAGCCTGTATTTTTTTAATGAATAGGTTAGCATCTTCTGTCTTAGGTCACCCATTAAACAGTAATGACAACCTGTGGAGAAAATTTAAGTGACACTTGTGACACATAATAAAAAGCAGCAGTTGGTGAACTAATAGGAAACATTAAAGATGAAAGAAGTAGGTGATTATTAGATAGACAGGCCACCGGTAAGTTTTACTAAATACAAAAACTGTTTTCAAAATGTAGCTTTGATTGTGACTAAAAATGTATCAAAAAATGGTTTGAAAAGATTCTGATCTATGCTGATCTTTACCAAAATGACAGAGTAGCACTTCATTCAGTAGATCTTGTATTACAGCCCACTCAGTGCATTTAATGACGTGCAGTATCTTGCAGTTACAAGCGATTTCCATAGGTTATGCTGGAAAAGATGACTTCTGCTGTAATACCCATTCTAGTGTATCTTTAAAGTTAAAACTTTCACCTCAGCATTTAGTGATGACAAAGGTTATAACCGTGTAAGTAGGGTTTCAGAATGTTAAATGGAATCACTCTATGTGAAGTGCTTTTCCCCAGCATAATGCTAGAGGGGAATTTATTTGTTAAGTTTGAAACTTAAGTATACGCTATTTTACTCATTTGGAAATATGTTCTCAGATTAGATGCAGTCTTCCATGCCATGCTGTTCTGTAAACCAAGTTTTAAAATAATGGCTTTATAGTATGATTTTAAAGTGATTCTTAAGGGATGTTGTTGATACTATTTTATATACATTCTAATGTTGACAAGGCAATGTAAAGGTCTAAATCAAATGTCATATCCTAAAAACTATATTTTGTGACTTACATCATTATATTTTGTCAGAAGTATCTTCAAATATTGATCATTCTTTTCACAGAAGACTAAGTTAAATCCTTGCTATAAGAGTTAGGAAAAAACCTTGACAAGTACACCTCTTATCTTCAAAACAAGAAACTTAACTGCCAAACTTGTAGATAATGTATGTTTATGCATTTTCCCCCTTCAACTTCAATCATTATTCATTATGTCAGGGAACCTGGTTCTTTGCATTTTAAATGGAATAGAAGACCCGTGGTTCTCTGACACAATTTTATATGTATAATGTGGAAAAGGTACCTGTCTCCCATGACCTACTTCTGAGAGCAATTCTAACCTAGAGTGGGGCTAAGTTAGGACAGCATCTTGAACCAGATTGTCCTATTCCTAGGCAGCACCCCTGTCACCAGCAATAAAGTGACAAAAGGAGGGAAAGTGTTTGCTCTCCACTGACGGGCAATTAGGAATCAAATGATGAACTGTTGTGGGGCTCATTGTAGGACAGTAGTGAAAGAAATGGATATTGGTTAGTTAACATTATTTCAGTCCATATTATGTAAGAAGTAATTACATACTAGTTGAGGCTGTAGAAATACTTTTTGTGTTAGCTTTTGTGTATTCTCCATTCTATGCGTTTTTAAGGGAAAAAGAAATAGCTTGGAAAGCTCCTATGGCAAATGACTGTCACCTATTACTTAGGTTTTTATTTCTATTTTACCATATTCCATGGTTAATTGACTAGAGCGGCAGAAGGAAAGGTCCTGATGAGCATTCCATATACAATGTTACAATTAAATTACTGTGCAAATGTAATTGTGATACAGTCAGGTTCACAACAGCATATACACGTGCATGTATATATGCAGAATATACATGCATCTGTATGTGAGTTCATTTTATTCTCATTTATACAAAGTCTCTGATTTTACAAGCCTGTTTATGGAATGTATACGATAGATTTTCTTCCCTCTAATGCGTTGCTTTGAGCAATGAAATCACCATCCATTGACTGTACTTTCTTTTCAAGGAAAAATTTAAACTCCCTTAGCTGTATTTCAGGAATGTGGATGTGCAATCTCAGGTGGATGAGATGCTTCACTATGAGACTAACTTAGATAAAATGCAGTTTGCAAATATACAGTAGCACATTTTTTTGTAATAACTGCATACAAGTTCTAAATGGTGGAAAGTGTTTTGCATTTACTGCCTTTTTGATAACAAACACATTTCAGGTTCTAAAAAAGCTTTTGCTGGAGTCAGCACCTTTTCTTTGCCTTCAAATGGCATTGGCATGTGCCTTAGTCTATTGCCTTTTGAATACTATTTTCTAACGGTTTAGTATAATACTGGTTCTACTAACATGAGAAAATTTCACTTTTGTGTGATGATGCACAGTTACCCATCACATTTTCCCATCTATTTTATTTCTGGGAATAAATGATTCCTCTCCTTTTGTAAATGGGACAGCAGGCTATTGCTCCAGTTTTAGAATTGAAAAAGTATTAATAGTTTATATATCGCCATTTTTTTTTATCTGTGTGTAGAATAATTCCTAGGATTGTTTTCATGACATAAATGAGTTGCAGGCATGTGCTCAGTCAGCTTTGTTGATGTGGAGTAAATATCAATAATTCTGATAATAGGAATCTAGGAAATATGACAAGTGTTAAGGTATATTAGGAGTAAACATTTGGAGTAAATATTTTAGGGGCTAAGAGAGAAAAACAATTTCAAAAAGTAACTAGATTATTTTAAGTACTCAAAAAAAATTGGTTTTATATACAGGTATACAGCTTGTGTCAGTCACTGGAAAGACTACATTCCACTTGAAAAAATAATCTTACTACGAGGTATGTGTCAAGAGGTAAATGCCTACTTTCATAGAGATAGTTCTAAAATAAAACACCTCTTACTAGCAGAATGAGTCGGTTTTATACAAGGAAATCAGCCTCCCACAGTTCATGTTGATAATAGCCTTAAAAGGTGCTCTGCAACTGTCTAAGCAGTGATGGCAACAAGCTAATAACAATCATCTAATTCTTTTTTTTTTTTTTCAAATTCAGTATAATATGAAGTATTTAGCATAAAAATAATTTACAAAATTCATCTGCTATAAGATGAATGGGACATAACGCCACCATACAGTCATCAAGAAGCTAATCATACCAACACTTCAGTGGACATTTAATTTTGTGTGTAGACCCAATTAAATCATCTGGATTAGTCACATGCAAAGAATTAGGAAAATAAAAAAGCTCTTTCTCTAAAAATGGAATTAAAAATTAATGTAAATTCTCATAAATTTAGTGAAAATTTTATCAAGGGAAAACTGTTTCATAAAAGTTGAAAGCTGTTCTCTTTCTTCACTGTGGTTTTATATCTTTTGCAAGTGTTTTAAAACAACAGCTAGCTCCATCAGTTTGTCAAGGAAACATTGCCTTTCTGCTTCTCCTTCAACTGCCAAACCTTCTGGATAATTAGATCTCAGTAAGGAGTAATCAATTTACTTCTGTATATGTGTAATGTATACGTGGTTAAAAGTGATATGGATTTAAATCGATAAAAGAGGCACACTCTCACTATCCTATTCTAAGTCTTGACCCATTAAATACCTGATTCAGCCTAATTTTGTATCAGAATGCCTGAAAAATTTACCAATGACTTCGCACTAAGCCTCTGAGTAAAACTGCTTTTAAAAGTATTTTGGGAAAAAGTGTAGCAGAGCCGACAATGTTAAACAGGTTTCTTTCACCATTTACTTCCAATGTTGCCTGTGGAAATCATACTGCATTCTGTTGCATGCAAAATTATATTTTAAAGCTTGGTTTAATCTTTTGGTCAAACGAACTGTTCCCCGCAGGCTGCAAAATCCACGATCACACATCGTTCCTCTCATAGATACTATGAAACTTATTCCAGTTCTCAAGAAATGCTAGAGCACTCCAAGTTTGATAGGCACACCGAAGACATTAGTTGTTCCTCATCATAACAGTATAAGCTAGGCAATTATATTATAGAATTATAGAATCATAGAATGGTTTGGGTGGAAGGGACCTTAAAGACCATCTAGTTCCAACCCGTCTGCCATAGGCAGGGACACCTCCCACTAGGCCACGTTGCCCAAAGCCCCATCCAGCCTGGCCTTGAACACTTCTGTGGATGGGGCATCCACAGCTTCCCTGGGCAACCTGTTCCAGTGTCTCACCACCCTCACAGTAAAGAATTTCTTCCTGATATTCAATCTAAATCTCTCCTCTTTCAGTTCGAAACCATTACCCCTCCCCCTATCATTACACTCCTTGATAAAGAGTCCCTCTCCATCTTTCCTGTAGGCCTCCTTTAGGTACTGGAAGGCTGCTGTAAGGTCTCCCTGGAGCCTTCTCTTCTCCAGGCTGAACAACCCCAACTCTCTCAGCCTGTCCTCATAGCATAGGTGTTCCAGCCCTCTGATCATCAGTACTGTCAGTATTGTCTGTACTTTCTACAGTAGGAGAGAAATTAAATAACTTGTCCAAGGCCATGTAGCTAACCATTTCAGAAAAAGGCTTGATCTTCTTCAGAAGCAGTTTCTTATGTTTGATCTTTCCAGTTCATTTTGAACTTGAAAATTCTCCATCTCGCATCAGAATGAGATGAAGATTGTTGAAATGGTATCTTTTAGGAAAAACTAAAGGAAAGCATCTGTCAACAGATGTCTGATGTCTCATCTACCAAATGCAGAGTGGAGATATAGTTTCTAGCCCTCATCTCTTCAGCCACATGCTCCAAAAAACTGTCTATTTGAGAGTTTTCTCATCTTTTGACTTCAAAATTCAGTTATGAGTCTGAGAAAAACTCAACTGACATATTACAGTGAAACATATATTTTTTTGTGAAAGACCCCACCTCAACAGCTGAATGAAAAACTGCTCATGTCAATGTCTCTGCATTATTAATGCCTCTTTCTGTCAAGCACTGTCCCTGGGATTTGTTTTTGCCGAGCAGTGGCCAATACCAGTCCCTAGCTGAAAGGATTTCTTTCCTCCAGAGGCGGAGGGCTCACATACATGCAGATCTGCCGTGCCAGCAGAGCAGCATATGAGTTCTGTAAAGATAAAAATCTAGCTAAAACAACTACCAGCAGAAGAACTGTCTGTAAAATGACTTTTGGAGGACTGTCAACACTGGAATACGTGTTTCGCTCAGATCTGCCAGCTCCACCGATATGAGTAGTAAGCTGTGGCTTTTAACGACTAAACAACCAATTTGAATGGTAATCTACTGCCCTACAACTTCTGGCAATGATCAACTGCATTTGCAGAAGTCTGGCAGCCCAGGCTGTAGATATTTGGAAGTAGTGGTCAAACGGATGTTGTGTATTGTAGGTTTGACACCAGAAAATTTGGATCTATTGCTGTTGGGCCTTGACAGCTTTGGCAGAGTTGTAGACTGTACATTTCCAGTGAATGCATATGTTTTAGCCTTTAAGAAGAATGGCTGTCATCTGCAGAGCAGATGTGTAGGAATATTTGTGTAAGTAGGGAGGGTTAGTAGCACTCCATACCAGAGCTAGCGGGAGAAGGCTGTGAGCTGAAAGACTACATCCAATTACTAAGCATGAAGAGGCTTCACCAACAGATTGGAAGTTGAGACAGTGGAGCAGACTGTAAAGAGTTCCAAAGCAACCAAGATTTGAAAAAACCCCATACTCTTTAACCTTAACATAATACAAAAGAATTAGTATAATTAAGTGAAATTTAGATTGAAGTGATGAAATGAAAAAGTTAGTAAGAAACTTAAGCCACTGCTGATCAATTCAGAAAAGGACCATTTTTAGAAACATTGAGTATATCTCACCTTCATCAACTGCATGCTGCTTCTTTTAAATTATTATAAAAATCTGTTAGAGTAACTCAAATGCAAACCACATTGCTGCTCACTTCAAATAGGCCCAGACAAACTGAGAATGTGGATCTGCATTAACAGAAGTAAAACTTAGAGCTTAAAACCTCCTGAAATGTCTGCAGAACCTGTAACAAGGTATCACTAAACTGCTGTCAAAATATTATGGTAGGTTCTTTTCATGATCCTATTACAAAACTAAAAATAAAGCTTTCAGTAGAGTTGGACCCACTCTTACATGCCATGCTGCATTCATGCTATACTATTCATGGGAACTATCAAATCTTTAATAACTCATCAGGTCAGTATGCTACAGGCAATTACCCAATATAGGTCAAGATGCTGGCATGGTGTCTAAGACAAAAGCTCTAGTCTGTAACTATGTCCTTGAGGAAAACTTGTGATCTATTGTCCAGTTTCTCATGGCAGAGGAAATTGCAGTCCATATTTATATTTGAACAAAATACTGTCTTATATTTCACTGAATATCTTTTGGTATTGATATGTCAATGACAGTAGAAGAAAAGTACTTACAGTCTCCTCTTTAGATATAAGGAAATGCTGAGTGCCTTCCAACCAACAATGAGTGTAGGGCAGTAATAAATATTAAAAGCAGATAAAAATACTTGCTTTAACTTTGAATGTCAAGTGGTGTTAAAATTTCAGTGATGTGTTTTGTCAACATACTTCTACCTGCAGTCCTAGGATGCTTAGAAAAGAATTATCACCATCTGGAGTGTTACAGAAGTATAAAGCTGTTATCTGTTGTTTTCACCAAAACTTCAAATGAAATGGTGGCAGCAGATATCCATTTAATCAAATGTATCACTGAGTTCATATTTTTGGTAGCAGCAGATGGGTGGCAGTCTGGAAGACTTACCTAGAAAAAGGCTCGGGGTAGTTCTGAATATTTTCTTAGCATGTAAGCATATGCTGAAAGTGAGTGAGTTACCACACTTTAGCAAGTTACTGCTCATTAGTAGAAACCGTGGTAACTGATCATGTGCAGATTTAGTCCATTCGATTGCAAAGTATCAAACACATTAGATTATGGAGTTCATATTACAAGTCATTTTTAAAGATGTCAAAGTTAGTCTGAGAGAATAGTTTTCATACTCTAAGTGGAATAGACTAAGAGCAGTTTGGTTACTAGGGCTCAGATTTATAATATAATAAATAATAGCAGATAGAATACAATTACTTTCCAGTGTTCATCTGTGTGCTATTACTCAGGAAGGATATGCCTATTTATTAGATACCAAAACTCTCTCCTCCCCAGCACAAATTCTGATTCTGCAGGTCAAAAAATATAGGTTCAACCTCTGTTTCCATGGAGCCCCTCTGACTTCCATACTTTCATTCATGTTTCATTCAATGAATACCCAAGCTAGAAATCCAATAAAAATCTGCTTTCTTTGTTACATGTTCTGACTGAAAAACAATGTATAAGATGAACCTCTGCATGCCACCATCAGTAGTTCCAAATGTCTTATATCTAATTTTCTTAAAACCTCAGAGAAGTCTCAGAAACATATTGCAGGTTTCAGAAACGAGCCCTACCATTGCAAATTATAACTTCAGTCCCCTTTTCCCCTTCTTCCTTTCCCCCTTCCTCTTTTCCCTCTCCTCTCTCCTCCTCCTCCACTCCCAACTGTATCCCAAAGATGTCTCTGATGATGCTATCAATACATCAGTAAGCTGTTACACAATTTCCACTTACACTGATACTACCCTGCGTTGCAGGCATCTAACAGGCTTTTGTGATTTGTGTTTGTATCACTGGGGACTCTGGTATCATCCTGTTCTTGTGTTTTGAAAGCCTCTCTTATGAACTTCTGAGATCTGTGGGTCTGTGTATTTCTAATTTGGCATTGTCAAAACAGCAGCATGGTTAACCAGGCTATGTTAAGTAGTCAGACATTAAGACCAGGTGGTGTTCAAGGACTAGGAAGGTTTTACTTCCATATGGAGTCCCTAAATTTTGTAGCCTGTCTGCAAGTTTCTTGGAAACCCTTGTGAAGAGTTTGTTAAAGTACACTTTGTAAAAGCGTACTTAGATGCAAAACCAAACCCTACAGGGGTTCATGACCATTTTGTCTCTGATTGATGAAAACACTTCAATGCATACTTCTTCTAAACATTTTCTTATGTCCACAGTCAATTTGTCCTCAATTTAAAACAAAAAATAAAAATTCTTGAAGCATTTGAAATGGTTTCTGAACTGAAAAATTGAACCTTTCTAGTGTAGATGTAATCTCAGGAAAAATAAATGATACTCTGTACAATAGTAGCATATGACATATTGTTAGATTAGAAGAATTTCTTGTATTTTTAATATTATTCCCAATTGTATGTCAATAGAATACTTATTTTTTCTTGTGTCACTAGTCCCACAGCTTGGGCAACTCCATTAGCCAGACTAACATTTAAGACTATTTATGGATAGGCAGACTCGGATAACTTTATGATGAAAGTTGTTCAACTACAGTATCACTCCTCTTTACATGTAAAGATTATCAAACTTACTACATTTTTCTGTGACTTTGCTTTGTCTCTTCTTACATTTATACATAAGAATGTGATAATACCTCTGTAGCTTGTTACGAATGTTTCTAGTAATTTTCTACTCTTTCAGCAAATTAGGATCTTCTTATGGAGACATAACTTTTGCAGCAATGTGCTGATTTTGGTGAAAGTTTCAGAAAAAAAAATTATTTGGGTTTTCATAAATAGCTGATTGGAGAAAGAGGTGCTTTCTTACAGACAGCTGTATCATCTTACCACAGCAATTCTTTAACAAGGCAAGGAAAAACTTACTAAAAGAATAAAATCCCAAACCCTATGAATGAAAATTCTTTTCCAAGTACATTGACCTTTATAGAATTGAAAGGGTCAACAAATGGTCAAGAAATGAAAAGAGACTTTTGGAAAGCAAGGTGAAAACAGAAAAAGGAGAAAGAATTATTTGGTAGTTGTTACCAGTGCTCTTTAGGAAGTTGCCATCGATATTTTTAGGGGGAGTGAACCTGACAAATTGTATTCAATTTAAGTGTCAATGGCAAAAGTTTGAATGTAGTAAATACTTATCATTCTGGTTAGTATATGCACAAAGCTAGTAACATTTTCCTTGATCTATTAATTTTTGTGTGGTTTCAGTTGCTTTCAAATCAGCCTCAGGACCGAAGAATAGAGAATTGCAGTTGTGGTGTGACTTTTTTTGTGTGTTAAGGGGAAAGAGCGTCTATTGAAGAGCAATAGACCAGAAAATCTGATTTATCTAGTGGATAAATTGGAAGAAAATATAATGAAAAACAGAACTATAAAACATATGGACAAATATGACACAATGGATGTACAGTCAACACTGCTTTTGTAAGACAGAAGTCACATCTGTGAAATTTTATTAGGCTTCCCTGAATTCACAGTTGGAGAATGAAATAAAGGTGACCTGGCTGGTTTTAGGAATTAGGATATTCAAAAATTTTTTGACACGATGCCTCCTTAATCTTGTGGTTCAACTAAATTAACAGAAGCAAAGATCGACTCATGAATTAATAACTAATTCAAAGACAGTGGAAAAGTAATGAAACACATGGCAGGCTCAAGTTACCAATGAGTCCTGGAAGTATCAGCAATGGATCATTTAATATTTCTTTATTATGCCATATCGTCCTTATTAATTTGGAAGAGGATATAAATAATGAAATGACAACATTTAACAATAATAACAATTATTCTAGGTGGTAAAAGCACAAAACTGATTATAAAGTGTTACAAAAGGATCTTTTTAGTACTCAAGTGATGGTGATGAACCTGGTCTGCCATTTCAATATTTGCAGCTGTGAAATAACCCACACAGGGGGAGAGGCAGGAACAACTACATCTGCATAAATACAACTGTAAGCTCTGAAATGAATGTTGCAATTCAGAATATCTTCATGGATAGTATCATAAAAAATTACAATTTTCACTGAGGTCAGAAAGGAAAGAGAATGTTAGGAATTATTAGTAAAGAAATAAAGAAAATGGAAAAAATTATGACACTTTCTCTAAATCCATATACATTCAAGGTGCACCCATTTCTTGAACACTGAGTGCAGTGCATGTGCGATAGAATGAGAAGTCCAGGAAAGGGTAACTAGAAGATATGAAATCACTTTCATAAGAGGTAAGATTAAACAAAATAGGGCCCAGAACAGGGGTAGGGGAAGGGGGAGTGTGGGGATAGTATAATAAATGGGTTTGAAACAAACTATATGGAGATGCCGTGCAGAAAATGTTATTCATTATTACAATTCTTCAGAGACTTAAGTGAAATGTATCTGAGAGTCACTTCAGAATCACTTCCTTAAAAACTGTCATGCTTTATGGCTGAGGATATTACTGTTTAAATTATGACTGGGATTGTCAGATTTAACCCTAAAGATGGAATTGTATCATCCAGTTTCAAGCAGTTTCAAATGTAGGTTAGACTTATAAAACCTAAGAGTATGAGACATACTCTGTAATATATTTGTGCTCAAGCTTTAAATCTTTTTATTAGTTCTCCGTTACTGCTTTAAACTCTTATGATAATTACATGCTTAAATATAGATTTATAGTTAAATCATTTTCCTACAAAAACTGCAAACTTGTCCATAGATTTTGGTCTCCTCAAGGTGGGATTTCTGTAGTTCTATGTTTGCAATGCAGCTTGTATATTATAGACACAAAGAAAAAATAAATAAAGTTATGCACTTTTTGGAGTGCTAAATTTTGTGACCCTATTGATCAATGAACTTGATTGAAAGTTGATGATTGATGGCCAAGATTTTTGAGGTAATAAGTTTTCATTTTAGTTTGGGATCATATGTTTTTTAGAGTCATAGCCAAGTTTTTATTTGAAAATATAATTTTAAATAAATCTTTAATCTATAATGATCTGAATTTAATAATCTGTAATTACACACTTTATATGTAAGTATGTACACAAACATATTTTTTACTTGTATGCAAATTATTTAACAGTGTATTTTGGTGTTTTTCCACAGTGCTGTCTTAGAAACATCTTTATTTATCATCAGTGGTAGATAAAATATAGGTATTTCTAAGTCCAGAAGTGTACGGTATAGCAGTAGCTAGCCTGTTGACATCAAGACAGTATAGACTCATTACCAACTTGAAAGATTCTCTGCTTCTTGAGCTAATAATATTATTCTTCTCTTGCCTGGATTTTCTCAGGAGGTCTTTTATTCAAAGACCCAACCTGCTTAACTTATGAGAGGTGACAAGAATAAAACCTAATGCGTCATGCATGTGCAAAAAGGTTATGAAAATAGTAAACACGATTTTATTTGAAATTTGGTGCTCAAATGGACTCTAGAGTGGAGATATTCTTTGTCAAGTTTCAGCCCACAGAAAGTTTATACAGCCGAGCTACAAACTAGTAAAAATAGAATTTGCAAATGAAGTGCTGACAAGTCTCAGGCATAATAGGATGAGCACTATCATATATGAATGAGTCTTTCTCTCTTTCACAGTAGCATGCCATGCAATATGCAAATAACTTGGGTTAATGAAGGGCTCCATTTAAGAAAGAGTTCATGTGGTTAAACACTCAGAGACGGTTATTAATGTTTTAATTTTATGGACTGAACTAGGATGCATAAAATTGAATCCAAGAAAACCCTAAAATAATTAGAAAGGAGTTAACTCCATGAAAATGATTATAGGTTAGTATGCTGCTACTGGCTTAGGGTTTCAAATTTCAGGAAGCCAAGAGAAACAAATGTTGCAGGGAGTAAATAATAACATTCATATAGAGATACATCTATATGGTCATTTAATGTGCCAAAATAATTCTAGTTAAATTACAGAAATCTACTATAAAATTACAGAAATCTACTATAAAGAATCTACTATAAAATTACAGAAATCTACTATAAATCTACTATAAAGAAGTTCAAGATGACCTCATGGTGGCTTATAGGTAAAAGATATAGGTATTCACTAGGTATACATACATAGAAGGCTTACAGGTATATACTACTTATACGTGTCACTGCTTTAGATGAACAAGTATAACTTCAGATAACTTAAAAGGAGGAAAATCTCAACAAAGAAGCTTTGAGTAAAATAGACATACACAAAAACATTAAGGTTCTTAACTCATTATAGAGCTACATTACATTACATTAACTCATTACAGGCTGCATCCAAGTACCTATGTGTGATAAACTATACCCTTCCACCAGGAGTATAGTGAATACCCTGTATACGTCTCTGATCTGGAGCCTATTCAAGCTCCAATTCAGATTTAGCTCCTGTTGCATCTCTCACTCAGCTCTGATCCAGACACTGGCTGCTACAAGCTCCAGCCCCTGCTCTGGCTCCAACTTGACTCTGGGACCTGGCTTGGGCTGACACAGCTCTACCACCCCTGCTCAAAATGCCATGTCAGCTCCATCCACTTCTGGGGATGCCATGGTCCTACTGCCCCAGCTAAGAATGTTACCTCGGGCATTTTCTGTCTCCTCCTTGGGCTCTATCTCATTTCCAGGTCCTGCTCAAGCTATCTTTTATGGCTCTGGCTCAGTTCTGGCACCTGCTCAGGCTCCAACTCAACTCTAGCCCCTGCTTAAGCTCATAATCAGTTGCTTCCCTTTCTTTACCTCCGACGTGGCTCTCACCCTTGGTCATGCTCGCACAGCAGCACCGCCCATGCTCAGAATGTCGCCTCTGCTTCATCTACTGATTGAGATCCATCTCCATTCTGTGCCCTGATCACGCTCTTATGCAGCTCCAGCCTCTCCTTAAGCTCCAACTTTGCTCAGGAACTGCTTGGCTGGCTCTGCCACTACCAGCCTTGCTCAGCATCCCACCCTGGCTCTGCCTCCTGCTGGGGCTCCAACTTGACCCTCGCCCTGGCTCACTCTCCAACTCACCTCTAGCCCTTTCTCTGGGTTCTATTCAACTCAAGACCCTGCTTGGTCACATACTTGCCCCTGTGTCCTACTACAGGGGCTACTTGAATCCAGCACTGCGCGCAGAGGCCTCCCCTCCCTCAACAGCCCTGCAAAGGCTCCTTCCTCCCTGCTGGGGCTCTGCCAGCCTCGGGCACAGGCTGTGGGACTCCACGTTGGGGAGCAGCGGGGGCTGACAGCCCATCAGCTCAGCAGGTGGCAGCTCAGCCTGGTCCAGCAATCCCAGGGAAACCAGGTTGTGACTCCTGGAGATTTGCTCAAGCATGACTCAAGGGAGGCACAAACCTGCTGTTCTGGCCCACCATGTGCCCACAATCGCTCGTGCCTGGGTCTGCATCACCTCGTGGCTCCTTGCCGCCAACCATGGTCCCGTCCCACCTGCCCTTGCCTTTCTCCTGGCTCCAGAGTCTGGACCACACGGAGAATCAGGCATTTGCACTACTTTGTTACAATGAAATGCAGCTGTGGAGAATCAATGCAACTCATGCACAAAGTAAACTTACCTACAACGTTGGATCTGTGTTTGTCACTATCAGGCTTCTCCAGTCTTTTTCTTTTCCCCCCTCGAATGCTGCTGTCCCTCCTGTAGCATTTCTCTTTTTCTTGACTGCAGCAGGCCTGGACGGGGACAGGAACAGATCAAAACACCCTTCTGCCTTCTCCCTCCTCGCTCAGAGTGCATGTGATGGCCAGTGGAGGCGTGACTCCTGCTGGAAGTTGGGGTTAGTCGCTCACTATCTTCGATAAATATTGTCCTCATCCTACTAATGATAATTTGGTGAAAATAAGAGAAGAAAAAAATGCCAGGAACAGAGAAGAGGTGGAATAACAGTCTGCTTGGGGAATGTAGGCATTTTGTAGGTTTAAGTTAAACAGATCCCCATAGAAAGTGGCACACTGTCTGTCACTGGTTACTGCTGGTGATCTTGCTTTGCTCTCAAGAGTAAGAACCTCAAATGCCTGCAGAAACTTAATATGATAAAACACATATGAAGCTTTGCCTTGAAAAGCTTGTGCTGGTGGTGATGTGATAGCGGGAAAAAAGGAGGAGTCTTTTGAGTACCACAAAAATTTCAAAATTACTCAGAATTTATTTTTATAGCAGAGTTTGGGTGCATCATACAAGCCATTAAGTTTGTAAAAAAAATAATCCTGCTTCTACATTAACATACATATATTTCAAATTCAATAAAAAAAGAGGATTAAATGAATGTGATCCAAAACGCATTTATCCATTTATTTTTTTCTCTGTATTCTTGTTTCTTTTTAACCTAATAGCTTGTTTCCCCCAAACTGCTTCTGCCTATTTGTCTGTTATTCATCCAGCCAGGTCAATTTTTATATGATCCAATAAATACAACTGATAACATCTTTATAATATTTTTACTTGTTCAGAATCTAAACAGACAATGTTAGAGACAAATCCTTGGCAAAATATATTCACGTTATGGATATGAAGACTGTGGCTGGAAAAAAAAAAAAAAAAAAAACACACCACAGTCTGGCATATTACAAGATTTTCATGCTTGGGAAAGAAAAATGGACATAATGGAGAAACGGGGACAGATGCCAGGGTTTAAGGATGACAACTGGTATTCTTTCATGCTGGGCTCAAGGCTAAATGTGAGGGACAGATGTGAGGCTGATAGGAAGAAAGACTGAGTTGGTAGACAAGAAGATTTGGGAGGTTTTGGTCAAAAGTTTTAAGAGCAACTAGGCCTCCACTGTTCCTTAGATGCAACAGGACAAGCCACTGAATGAGTGTGGGACAGGGGCAAATATAGTTGTCAGTAAAAATACAGACGTACCAGTCAATGCAGAATTGTGAAGCAAAGACAGTTCAAGAGAATAGAGCAGACAGAACGAGTAAAAAGAAAAAAGGGGTTTTTTCCTTCTTGCTCATTAGACCTAATAACAAAATCTCATTTTCAAGGAAGAGTGTCTTCAGACAATTGGAAAAGACAAATGGTTCAGGTACATGAGATGTGAGAAAGCAGGAAAACTGTGCAATGGCAAGTGGAAGTCTAAAGTAAGTTTTTTATAGAACTTATGTATGGTCAGAGGGTTGTAACCAAGGAAGGATAAAATAAAGTATAAAGGAAAGAGAAATTTACAAAAGATGTTAATATTAAAGGAAAATTTGATCAAGTTAAGAAAGGATAATAGTCACCAACTAGAAGATAATAGTTTCTGATTTCTTTTACTGTTACTATGAAAGTCATATTCTAATTAAGGTGAACCCTCCAATCTAGAGAAGAGAGAAATAATGGACCTATGATCAAATCACAGCCTTTGGTTTGCTATGCCAGTGGCCGTGGCTGTTTGGAATCTAACGGCAAGTTCAAAACCTGAACTGTTTTTGTGGATGCTATGCTTTTAGTCAATTTTGGCTGAGTAGACACAGCCCTGGTGAACTGAATTTGCAGTATAACAATTTTAAAATGCTTTAATAATCTCTAAAATGATCTTAAATGAAAGCTGACAGTTGGAACCCTAGGTCTCATTTAATTTAAACCCAAATTAATACTATAATATAGAAATGTCAACACTTTGCAACTTTTTTCAATTCGACTATTTCTCTTCCTAACATGAAGATATAGTGAAATGTCTACCTTCTTTTAGAAGTGGATCTATCTACCAGTTCCATCTAAAGAAATGTCAGATTTATCAGATAGGAATAAATTCACCTCTGCTGTTAGTGAACAATGACAATTGGAATAGACTTCCCCCCCTCAATAGGAAGTAAAATTGAATTATAAACCTGAAATAGTTGTTGGATGTTGTATACTCCAAGCAGAATCTGGATGTAAACTTGCTGAGCAAAAGGTTTCAGTGAGACTGTTACTCTAAAAAATTAAGAAAACATCCCTGGACTGCATTTCTGTAGGGTGTTTAAAAACTACAATACAACAGAAGTTTAGAAAATCAAATATAGCATAGAAAATAGTCAACACAGATGAGAATCCAAAACTCTTGTGAATACCCAAAACCCTGCACATATGTAGAAACAGATGATTAGAGTGTTGTATCTGCCCTATGTTTCAGTTGGAAGTGGTATAATGTACAGCTGAACTGTCTCTTGAGTATATCTTGTTTATATTCCAGGTTGTAGCGTTTCCCTCATTTTACAGGATAGTGCCTTGATGCATCTAAACTCTCTGGTTATTTAATAAGAACAATGAGAAGCTGCTTGCAATTCCATTCTTTTATTTTTGTTGTTTCCCTTATAGGACATTCAAATGATCTTCTGTAATCTTTGCTGTTATTGATTCATGCCTCATTGTTAGCTAGAAACTAAATTTTTCAAATAGTTGCTTCAACAATTTACAAGTCTAGTGTATGTCATGAATACTATAAAAAGTAGTCTGTAGGACAAATAAGAAATAAATAGACATGATTTTCCTTAGAAGAAATACTGTGGTTTCTCACTTAAAATGGACTGATTTGGAGGGCTGAGAAGCAGATGTTAGTTCAATGATGGGTATGAAAAATAGCACAAGGTGGATCCTATCATTAAATATTTTATTTTTTATAGCAATTTGCTCATTAGAAGATACTAAACAAGCAATTTGACACAGAAACTGTATTTCAAAAAGACAAAATTGAGTAACGTACATTTTTATAAGCAATTAGTGATGATGAGGAGGAAAAATCCAAAACAGTTTACTCCTTAGGAATGGATCATAAGTTCAATGTTATTAAAGGATGCTGATTTGGATGAATAAAATGCCAGATAAAATGAAATTGTCAAGCAAAGATACTCTTTGGACAGAGCAAAATTACAAAATTCAACTTCTATGTTTTTAAATTCCCATTTTGGCACATCTGGAATGTAAAGTTAAAAAAACCTTTTTACAGTGCAACATTTATCCTAATGTGTTTGTTTGGTCCCCAGTTCCCAGTAATTTCACTACAGATATATGTTCTTACAAAAGCAGATTAAATTTGACTACTTTTTCACTGTTTATCTACCTATTTATTAACAATATTTATGGAGAGAATGCTCTCAATAAGAAAATAACACTGTTCCTCCAATGTCATTAAAAACCAAAACTAAGCAAATAGGTGTTGTATTTCTGTTTATAAGCCCATTATTTCCAGGTGGTCAGATAGAGAAAATTAAGTATTTAACTACAAATCAAATTGCTACTTTATTCTAGAAGATATTAATGTCTGAATATTAAAGATGTTAGTTTCAAGGGCAAAAACAATAAAAAAAATTAAAATAGCTGTGAGTGGTAAAGCTTTTGTCTAATGAAATATGAATTCTGCAAGTCAGTAAAGTTACATGTTATAGCTGTTGTAATAATGCTTTACTGTGCTGAGTTTTATGAGGAAAATTATTATGCATTATTTGGGTTTTTGACCAACAGGCTTATAAATACCAAACAGTATTATTCAAGAAAATGAAAA
>VXBO01001108.1:17806-40738 GCA_013400135.1 Rhinoptilus africanus
CACTTTCAAGAAAAATATATTTAAATTATTTAAGACTTTTTTTTTAAGATGATACTTTTACACAAAAAAACCCACTCCTGCAATACCTTCAGGAAAACCAACAACAAAATCACAATCTTATGAAAGTAATATTTGTTTTCTGAACAGCCCAAAGGTGTCCATCCCCTAGTTCTGATGGTGTCACTTTGGCATAATCATTAAAAGGTGAAGTAAACTTTCCCAAGGTAAAACCAAAAGTGTAATTGGTAAAAGAAACATTCCCATGATGACTGAAATATGCAGGTAGAACCATTATCCATGTTATGCATCTGAATGCCAATCCACACAAAAATAGCATGCTTAAACCACTGCATACAAGCACAAAGAACAAATAAACCATGCAATATATTAATCAAGTTAAGCACCACTGCATCAATTAAATTCAAATAAGGATCTCTAAAGGCACAATATAACATGTAGCGTGAGAATAACAGGATGTGAGCTGTCTGTTCCCCCTGAGCTAGCTGGAATTCAAAATATTCAGGCAATCTATCAGACCTCTAGTCAAGCTCCATTCGATCCCCACATTGGGTGCCAATAAATCTGACATGGTTAAGTCTGATTGGCCAATGACCTGGCAACAAATGCTCTCCCCCACCTCTCGCTTCAAGGAGGTGAGATAAAGAGATTTAGGAGTTTAGAAAGAATTAAACTACTTTTATGAAATAATAATTAAAAAAAAAAAAAAAGGAAATACTGAAATAGATACATTATATACAAAACCATATTAAGCTTCCAGGATTACAACACCAGCAGGCACTGGGAAAG
Organism: Rhinoptilus africanus; assembly: GCA_013400135.1. Lineage (NCBI taxonomy): Eukaryota > Metazoa > Chordata > Aves > Charadriiformes > Glareolidae > Rhinoptilus > Rhinoptilus africanus. The sequence continues at coordinate 18,614 of VXBO01001108.1, forward strand.
TCCCAGACTGGGCCCAGCAACAGATGGGAGCTGTATTCCAGACCTGGAGTCAGGAACACACAGATCACGATCAAAGGCAAACGAACAGGTGGGGTCGTCCTCGAATGCTGGCTGTTGAAGAAAGAGGGCTGACCCTTTGATCCCTCAACTTTCATACTGAGCTTGGGGCACATGGGATGGAATACCCTGTTGGTCAGTTTTGGGTCACCTGTCCTCTTTGTTCCTCCCTACAGCTGTTACCCCTCTACACTTTCCCATTTCCAACCCTCCAACAGGGCAAATAATGAAGCTAGCTGACATTGGTTGTTATAGCAATATGTATAAACAAGAGCCTCTCTGCATAATATTCCTTGGCATTAACTATAAACATTGGTCTTATCACTCTAAGAATTAACAGTTTGCTGCACAGTAAACTGTTAATTTCAGAGGTAGAAGAGGCCTAGCTAAGAGGTAAAATTACTGACTAGAAAGTTGGTTCTATTTTACCTCAAACCAGGACAGCACTGTATACAACTCATTCTAGATCAACGTTGATTATAAATCCCTTCGTGACAGATGTTCCATAAGTATCTGTTACATGGAGTTTCATGGTTCATATTTAAAAGAATACTGGATGATAATTCTCTTGATAAATTTGCAAGCTATGGAAGCCTTCTTAGTTTTCAATAACCTAATATTTAGGGGAAACTGTACTGAATACTCATTATGACATATAAGAAGGTAGGGTGGGAAGCTTAATTTTTCTCCTAGTTAATTTAATTTCATGTTTGAAAACAAATTCTCTCCATCAATACATAGTACTCCCTTCTTTTAAACTATTAATTTCCAACACATTTAAAGCTCATGTTAATTTGTATTCATTATTATCTGTTATTTACATAAAATACACTGAATCATGAGGGTTGACATAGTAAATGGATGTCAACCATAGCAACTTTACGAAGGCTGTTTTGGGAAGGAAAGATGACTGGTTCATGATTTATTTCTTCAGCAACAAAGCCTGCTGAGTTTTTTCATCAACACAACCCTCTGATACTATGATTTAACTTTATATAGAGTCTATAAAGCACTGAACCCTTGTAAATGGCATTAATGGTATAACGGAGAAGGCCAAAAAAAAAGGTAAGCCTTATTTCCTGAAGATGGCTACAACAATGGCTACACAAGAAGTGGTGCAACAAAATACATACTGTCTTTCTTCAGTACTAAAGAAAGATATTAGTCAACACTAGGTTTGATTCTACAGCTCACTGTTTTATTTACTTTCTGAATTCCATTTATTCCTCTGAGTTGTCTAAATAAATAGAGTTTCATTACCCAGAAGTTTATAGTGCACAGCTGAAAATGAGTATTCACTGAGAGTCTGAGGAGAGATTTGAATTCATTCCTAATTGACACAATGCTTAACAAGTCTCAGTTAAAGTGAGAGTTACTTTCTGCACTGAATATTTCATGTTTTGAAGAGTCTAGCAATAGAACCTAAGTATAACTAAACAAAGATTCTTTAATCATGCAGGCTGCAACTATAACCAGTGGCATAATGTGTGCCTGTACCCGTGTCCATTTAGAATGCACTCATTGCAAGGTGAAAAAACAATTAATTGTTTTATTGGATAAGAAATGGCCACCTTGCCTGAAATGCTTATATTCAAGTTTGTTTTAATTTTACGCCTTTTGCTGTAACACAATGCATAAATAGGAGCTCACAGTGATTCAAGCCAAGGTGAGGCATTTCCACTACTAGTAAAGTAATGCAGAAGGGAAATCATCTAGTACCGGGAATTTATTCTTTTCTTCAAAATTGTTTGCTAGCATTACATGCAAACAAAAATAATGAAATAATTATAGATATACATTATGGATGATTTAATTTCTGCATAGTGGAAGATACATTCTTTTGCCTGCTTCAGCTATACAATGAATTGTCCTATGTAGAATTGTTTTGGACATGTTATTCTTATTTCATCTGCAAAAATACACCGATTTCAGTAGGAATTTATAGGATGAGAACATGACATTTTGTGCCTTCTAATTGGATGCATCTTGCCATAGTATATAATTTTTTCTGTGATTTCTGAGCTATTTCACTTGTTCTAAAGAGTAGTGTTAAGAACATATCAGCATTGGCTGAGGTCATAATCTTCTACAAGCCACTGCATCTGAACAAAGAATATATGGACTTCTACAGTATCTAGACTTTGGTTAGGGGATGAGCTAGTGAATGAGAGTTATATTTATGTAGCAAAAACATACTATAATCCCTGTATTGGTACAAAATTTGGCACATGAATATTCAGGAAACATCTATAGGTTAATACAGCTCCTATTTGCAAAAACTAACAAAATGTCTATTGCAAAAGGGAGACGGCAAAATGTAAAAAATGGCAAAAGAAAATAAGATATGATGGAAGGACAGAAACCACAAACTTCTAGTGCTATCAAACACTATGAAGAGTCATTAATAAAAGCATAAATTTCACATTTAGGTAGAATTTTCGAAGTAGAGCAGTCTGATTCCTTCTTCTGCATCAAAAGTCAGAACTGTAAAGCAAACCAGCTACCACAATCACAACACTAATCGAGGATAGTCTAGAAGGTTCACTTCCAACTTTCTTCTTGTCATTAATCAGCCTCCACAAATTCTTGGTTATAAAACCTTTATACTATAAGTCATTACGTGTTGTCTATTTCAATTTAAATTCCATTTGCTTTAGATTTTCTTGACACTTTCTTCCATAAATTTGCTCTACTTTGAATGAAAGACTAGATTTAATTTTCTTTTCATTCTTAATTTTCTTTTTCCTGCTTTTTAAATCCTGAAGCATTCGTCATATTTTTTCTGAATAACCTTATCAAAAGAACCAGGTCACTGCTAAGACATTTTAACCTTCTCTTGCTACAAAAGCATGTTAGGAAAAAAAGTCTGGTTTAATACAACTCATTTTTCTTTCTGTTGGTGAGTTGGAGGACAGGAAGTAATTGTAATATTTTTTCCTGTTTAATTTTAAATTAAACATAACAAAAAATATGTATAGAAAACACATCTGAATTTCAGAGTGAAATTTTAACAACTAAAGAGACAATTAAATGCAATTATTATATTTTATTCATACTAACTTTGTAATTCTCAGGTTCCAATTTCTAGCTTTGTGTTGTTCCCAATGTTATTTCAGAATTTAAATTCATATCTCCCAGAAAGCCAGTTTTCTATATATTTATATACAACTGTAAATAAAATACATAATGGATTGCATTGCATTTGTGTGGCAAGGTTTTGGTAGTGGACGTCTACAGGGGTGGCTTCTGTGAGAACATGCTAGAAGCTTCCCCCATGTCCAACAGAGCCAATGCCGGCTCCAAGATGGACCCGCCACTGGCCAAGCTTTTCCCATAAGCAACGGTGGTAGCACGTTTGTGATAACAAATTTAAGAAGGGGGAAAAAAACCTGTGCAACAGCATCTGGAAGACAGGAGCAAGGATACATAAGAGAAACAGCTCTGCAAACACCAAGGACAGTGAAGACAAAGGGGTAGAAGATGTTCCAGGCAACAGACCAGAGATTCCCCTGAAGCCCATGGTGAAGAGCATGGTAAGACAGGCTGTCCCCCTGCAGCCCACGGACATTAACAGTGGAGCAGATAGCCACCTACAGCCGTGGAGGACCACACCCTGGAGCAGGGTCCTGGCAGGACTTATGACCCTGTGGCACGAAGTAGACTGTTCCTGAAGGACTGCACCCCCTGGAAAGGACCTGTGCTGGAGCAGTTCATGAAGAACTGTGGCCCATGGGAAGGTACCATGTTAGAGAAGTTCATGGAGGACTGTGTCCTGTGGGTGGGACTCCACAATGAAGGAGGGGAAGAGTGTGATGAAGAAGGAGAAGTAAAGACAATATATGACGAAATGACTGCAATCCCCATTCCCAGTCCCTCTCTGCCTGAGCCTGGAAAGAAGGGAAGGGTGGGGGAGAGGGATTTTAAGGTTTTATTTCTCTTTATCCTACTCTTATTTTATTGGTAACAAACTAAATTAATTTCCCAGAGTCAATTCTGTTTTGCCCATGACGGTAATTGGTGAGTGATCTCTCCCTGTCCGTATCTCAGCCCATGAGCCTTTTATTATATTTTCTCTCCCTCTGTCCTGTTGACGAGAGGGAGTGATAGAGTGTCTTTGTTGGGCACCCGGCATCCAGACAAGGCCAATCTACCACATGTAAATTTTGTTCAGTTCTTAGGTTCAGCTTGTTCCTTCTGTAGGATGAGATATTGGTATCTTTTCCAATATTGTTTACATTTAAGCACATATATATATATATATATATAAAAAGCACTTCTTCAATGTTATATTTTTCAATCAGTTCTTAATTGTAGACCTCAAATATACAAAAAAGCTTTTAGAAATCTTTAAAAATAGTGCTATTTTAATTTCTAATGAAAAATTATTATTCTTCCAAATTCAGTAACATAGTTAAAACTTCAAACTGTCAGAACTCAGATAATATGCCACAGTGACATTTATGAGCAAAAATCAGGATTTAAATGTCTCAGCAGATTTTTTTTTCTCTTTAAAAGAAAGGGGTCATATCTGGTGTTTGGATATTATATTAACCGCTAGAATAGATGTAATAAATAGCATGAAGTAATTATTAGGTGTCTGCTCTTAAGGCCAGCATATTTATGTATTTATTTTCCTTTTGATTAATATAAATTACATTAAAGAAGTCCAGATTTTATTCTGGGGTTGTATCCTACCTGTGATCCACAGTGCTTACCTGTTGATGCTTTCATATAATATATATGATGCATATATATGTTCTGTATATGAAACACATCAGCTAGGAGGTACTTTGAGAAATCTCAATATGGAGAGGCAGTTGATCTTCTCTAAATGATACTAATACATTCTGCATGGATTATACTGGTGCATTCAAGAGACAGTTAAGATATCTGCCACAGGATCAGGAGGCAACAGTGGACTTAGTAATTGGTGTGAATATCCTTGTCCATTTAACACTTGTATATACATGTTTTACTAAATAATGAGAGAGAAGCAAAACTGGTTTTAATAGGTTATCTCCCTCCAAGTCTACCCTGAGAAAGTTGGAAGGAGGGCACTTCGTTAAAGGCACTCAACTTGCATTCCAAAAACATAAGACTTAAAAGTCCTTTCCCAAACTACTTCTGGAAACACCTCCAGGGCAGTTCAATTTAAATACAGCGGTTCCCACAGATAAAATACTAATTAAAAAAAAATAAAGTTTCACTAGCAATTTTGTGAAAATCAGTACCTAAAGAAAATATTGAATTGTAAAATTATATAATTTCCAGTATATTTGAGTAAAACAGCCAATCACTGGTTCCTTATAGTCCTAGCATTTATTTTATTATTATTTTTGGATCAGATTCTTTTGTGGCCTCTGTAGCAGACCTGTAGAAGCTGTGCTGTAGGGCTGTTCAAATTCTCCCACATCATTAAACATGCTCCCCTGGTTTGCCATATATAGACTGCACTCAGATTTGAGATCCTTATACCTAACTGAGCTCTGGATGAGTGTGTTCAAATTTTGTGCAGTTCTTCATTATCCTTTCCGGTGTACTGCAGAGGCACCATTCAAATGGGATACATTTGCTATCTGACTGACAACACAACCTGGTTGTATCTTTGTGAGTTTCTAGTATTTAAGAAAAAGTAAATCAGTCTCCCTTTCCTACCTGCCTACTTCAAACAAAGGAATAATTAAGTAAAAAAAAAAATAAAATATTCCTTAAGGCACTATAAGGCAACTCATAGCTCTGGTTGTGATGGAGTAGTTTGTCTAAAAACAGTGGAGTGTTAATTATGAATGTTCAGATAATTTGCAAAAAAAATTTATTTCTTTTAATACCAATAAAGAAATGTGGAACCCCACATATTTGATACAAAACATAAAACTATAGATGCCTAACCCTTTAATCTATTTCTTACAGGAAAAAATTATTTAATAAAATATCTTTCAGATTTTCAAAAGGATGATTAATTGTAGAATACAACGTGTATTTCAATATAGTGGCTATATAGACCTGGAAGACCCTTGGCTCCAAACATCTTTTAAGTGATTCTGTAACAAGTATTATGATTTTTGAGGTTATTCATCATCAAACTTGTACAGTAGAGTTTGAGTTGACTTAATGTGTTTCTTTTTGTATTCACTCCAACTAATACAAGAGAACACAATTCTCTCCTCCCATTTCAGAAACAGTTGATATCTTGTTACATTACAGGAATGGAAATGAATATAAATAAGCTGCTAAAAATGAATTTACACTGTTGAGTTTCACCTAGAATTATGACATAGAACTACAAAAGAAATAATGCACGACTTGGATTGCATTTATTACTGTAAAATATATTAGTGCTTTTGGATGCTTTCGGATGTTATAAGACATGAGGAATATATCATTATACAAACACATGTGCATATATCAGCAAGATATCCAGAATGTGCAATAAATGGATAGAAATTTCCCCTCTTAATAAAAAAAAATTAAATCCTTGAAGTGTGTGGGGGAAAAATAGCTAGAATAAAATCTTCAGAAAATGTAAATCATCTCAGTATTTGTTTATCATAAGTTTTATTAGCAAGAAAAGAAAGCTTACTTTGCACATGAATAATTGCTGACTGTATTGAGCACAATATCAGTTTTAGACATCTAAATAAAGAGGTAATTCTTTCCTTGTCTTAGTACAACTCTTGATACAGTCAATGGAGAGAAAAAGGCTTTTCCAGTGTTTCCAAAGCCACCTCAGTGATAAAATCTTGTTATGAATCACCCAACGAGAAAACAACTCATAGCAGAGAAAGCCTAAGGAGACTAACTTAGCTTGGGCTTTAAACATCACATACTGTATTTGGTTTACTTGGCAAGGCTTCGGAAATGGGAGGGACTGCAGGTCTGGCCTCTGTGAGAAGACACCAGGAGCTACACCTATCTTGGACACAGCTAATTTCAGCCAGCTCCAGTGGACCCACCACAGGACACAGCTGAACCAATCAGCAGTACTAGTGACATCTCTGTGAAAATGTATTTAAGAAAGGGTAAAAAATGCTACCCAGCAACTGTGTGAGAGAGAAGTGAGAGAAACGACTCTACAGACACTAAAATCAGTGAGGAAGGAGGGACAGGAGGTGCTTCGGACATCAGAGTAACCTGTGGAGAAGACCAGGAAGAGCAAGTTGTGGTTCTGCAGTCTGTAGAGAACCACACCAGAGCAGGCTCCTGGCAGGAGCTGTGGCCTGTGAAGAGGACACCATGAGGGAGCAGGTTCTCTGGCAGAACTTGTGGCTCATGGTGGGGCCACACTGGAGTAATCTGTTCCTGAAGGACTGTATCCCATGGAAAGCGACCCATGCTGGAGCAGTTCTTGAAGAATTGCAGCCTATGGGGAGGATCCATGTTAGAGAAGATCATGAAGGACTATATCTGTTGGCAGGGATGTTATGTTGGAGCAGGGGAATAGCATGAGGAAGGAGGGACAGAGACCAAATGTTGTGAACTGACTGCAACCGTCTTTCCCCATGCTCCCTGCACTGCTCAGAGTGGGGGCAGAAAGAGTTTATGAGCAGATGACAAAGACAGCAGAGTGGACTGCAGTGAGACAGTGAAGTAATGTTTATCAGCATGATAGGCAGCGGTCTGAGCATAAAGTTCACTTCATCTTTGCCAAGACCTCTTTTAAAGGGCACCACAGGAAAGTTGTAAGGAAGAATGTGAAGGAACACAATGATGCATCTTTGTAGATGCTAGCAGAAATACAGAAGAAAGGTATTTTGTCTAAAAGTGACCACATCTGTGCTACAGATTTTGTATCTTGGGCTGTTTGCTTCTGAGATTAACAGAGATGATATTGTAGGTTGTTACAGCCTTTGAAAGAGAAAATAAGCTATTTGTGCTGAATGTTACAAGCAGATAGTCATTTTCCAGCTTGAAACCTTTCAAGGGCACTTGTTACAACAAAATCCTTGGTTTTATAAAAGCATAGTAGGGTTCATAATGAAAAGCAGCAAAAAGGAGCTTAGCCTACTGACTCTTCTAAAACCCTTCCTCCTGGTAGGACAGTGGTTTATTAATAACTAAATAAGTCATCATTACTGTAAAAAGATTACCAAATCAGTTTAAACCTTCCTTGTATGTGAAATCTGGTAGTGCTATAGTATTCGAGATTGCATGGTGGAATACAAGTGAAACTCCAGAAGAAGGCATGTTACAAATACATAGGAGATGATCAGTTTTTACAACTATGTAATTTTTTTTTTTTTTTTACTCTTTATGCTGATCTCTTTGGTCTTACATGATGTTTAATTGTTAATATCTTTTAACATATTGCTTTACTTCTGTAAATTTCAAGCTTCCATAGCTCAGAAAAATAACTAATTTACTATGATATACAAGGTGAATAATATTCCTAATTAGTAAAATAAATACATTTATTGAATCCCCTGTGTCATCCAAAAAATAAAAGGATCTAGTTTTGAGCATGATTGAGATCAATTTACATTATGTGGGACCTTATGGGCCCCAAAAAGTAGCCCAGGAGCTAGAGTAGCTACTGAGCAAGTAACTACCCCAACCATAGCCGAATATTTAACTCTGACTGGACCAGATGCAGTTTGAATGCCTTCTGTTTGGAGGGGATGCATGGTGCCGAACTTAATACTACCTTGTGCACTCCTACCATCCATGCTTAGCCCAGAGGAAAATATTTCAGAAAAGGTTTACTATGTTTACACCCTGTAAAGCTCTAGTGAGGGAAAATCCCACTGTCCCCAATGTAGTATCCATCTCTGAAAAACAGTTTATTTCAACTGGATAGAAATATGTGTTAATTTCCAGGGAGCCAAGGCTACCTGTAACTTAGGCAACGTTACATATTATTCGAAAGGCCCAGGACTACTTCAACTGCAAGGAAAAAATTAAGAATTAAGCTGTTACCAGGTGATTAGGAAAAGAACATAAAAAGCAGCACAAATATAGGGTGGTATTTGGGCATCTCACTGGCAGACACTCCATATTCTCACAGTCTTCTTGAACTGGAGACTGCACGCACACTGGCTTTATGAATAACCTCTGATATACCTATTTTTTATGAATTGGTCTAATCTGTGATCTAATCAATACTTCAAGCTTTAACAAGAGATTCTGAATCTCTTTATCTAACTATGTGTTGTGTGAATAAATATCTCCTTTTGTTTGATTATTCTACAGTGTGCCCCATCGTTTTTGTGGTTAATCACTTCCCTATACACTGCCTCCATATTATTAATGATTTTTAGATGTGTAATATATCTTTTTCCTGAGATTTTTTTTTTATTTACTGTTTAGTTTATTTTAACACTGCAGTTATTTCAAACCTGTGATCACATATTTCTTCTCTCTTTGAATATTTCTACTGAGTACTGCTGCTAACTTCTTTCAAGAACATATGCCCAGATAAAAGTGCAAATTTAAAAATATGCATGATGTATATGAATTTACACAGTGTGTTTTATTCACAATTCATTTCATGGCAATTTATAACATATTTTTCTTTTTATCTTCACCAGTATTTGACTATAAATTTTCAGAAAGTTATATTTCTAAGGTGCTAAGCTTTTTCCCAGTTATAATAGCTTAGGAACTATCCTTGTGCATATATGCAATTACATTATTGATGAAAAATAGTGAATTGGCTTGTTTTTTTAATAATGTACTTTTTTTTTTTTTTTAATAAATTTGAGCCTCCTAATATCACGAAATTCTTCTAAAGCTTTTGCTTTGGCTCTCCTGAATAATCCTGTACCAGCAGATTTCAGTACTCACTGAAGTTTCCATCTTTCTAAGCATAAAAGCTTTTCCTTTTAGTTGTAAAGCAAAGTATCATTACTTCTCAGATGGCAAAGTTTCCTATCAGCCCTGGTTTATTTCTACATGCATGTGTGTGTAAGGAAGTATTCTAACCTATACTTTTCCTTTTAGCATTATGGGAAGAATTTTAATGAAATTTTCATGGTAACAACAAAGTAAGACTCTTAGAGCAAACAAGTTTGTGCTTACAGAAATGGAGATGGTTCTAAAATTACTAACAATTAAGAAATTTAATCTTGAATGAACTTTGGTGATGTCATGATCTGTAGTCCTAAGGAGAACAGAATAATTAAGACAGTGTTCTAGAAGAGCAGTAATATTCATGCAACCATAAAGAGATTTGTTTTCAGTGCATATATCATCTTTACATATTTCAGCTCACTGAATCTTACTCTGTTTGAAAATCCTCTAACTCCATATCATGGCAATACTTTGGTTTATATAAAGTGAATAGAATTGCAATAACACAAAGTATTCTTAATACAGAAGAATGGATCTGATATTTTCCTCAAAAAGTTTTGGGATGTATATGAAGATTTTTCCTGAAAAAACAGGACACAGCTGATGCCTTTAGCCACCATGCTGGCACCTTATGGAAAGCGTATGTAAGAAAGGATAAAAAACAATAAACAGCAGATGTCAGAGGACTGAGAAAATGTGAGACACCAAGGACAGAAAAAGAGAGGGAGAAGGTGCTCCAGATGCCAGAGCAGGTATTTCCCTGCAGCCTGTGCAGAAGACCACATCAGAGCAAATATCCACATTGCAGCCCATGGAGGACTCCACACAGGAGTAGGTGAATATTTCATGAAGGAACTGCAGCCCAGGAAAGAACTGCTCAAGAAAATGGGCAAGCTTAGCAGTGACTCAAGCCGAGCTGGCTTTGGCACACAACAATTCAACACAAGGCACCACCTCTCTTGTCCTGAATGACCCACCATAACAGGTGGACCAAGTCATAGACATGGGAACTTAATGGACACAATGTCTATAGTCTAAGGGAATGATATCAATACACATACATTGAAGGATGGAACAGGAGGTGGTGGTTAATGAGGGTATACGGCATATTGCAGGACTTGAGCATGATGCAAATGGTATGGAGTAAGAGGTGGAGATTGTACTGCCTAGGATGGAGTTGCTTTCTTCATAGCAAAACACAACCATATGATGTTCTGTTTTGGATTTGTGAACAGAGTTGATAATGAACCAGTGTTTTCACTGTTGCTGAATAGTGCTTGCACAGCATCAAAGCTTTCTCTTTTTCCCACTCTGGCCCACAGTAAGTAGGCCAGAATTGGGCAATAAGCTGGTATGGGACTCAGCGAAGACAACTGACCAGAGGGTTATTCCATGCCACATTGTGTTGTGCTAAGCAAGAAAAAGTGAGGTGAAGTTTTTCCGGGGAGGGTAAGGTAGCCTTTCCACAGAAACTAACTGGCAATTAGTCTAATTGAGGAAGGTGCTTAGTGATTGCCTTTGTATCACTTGTTTTATTAGTTGTTTTTCTTCCTCTTTCCTTCACTTATTAAACTGTCTTTATCTTGACCCACAAGTTTTCTCACTTTTGCTCTACCTGTTCTTTCCCCTGTCTCATTGGCCATGTGTGGGTAAGGTGTCAATGAGTGTCGTGTGGTGCTTGGCTGCTGGCTGGGGCCAACTTACCACAGCCTCTCAATATTTTTTGCTAGTAATAGCAAATGAATGAGAAACCTGAATCTGATGATATACTACTGGGAAACACCTTTCCCCACTTCCCAGGGCTGTATTCCTGTCCTTTTCATCTCTTATAACACCAGGTAATCAATACTTTCTCTGGAGGCTCCACCCACCTTCCTAGGGTGTGTAGCAGAGCAAGACCTTTCTCCAGGATAACTGTGTCAAGAACCTTGTATTGCGTTACATCATAAAACATGTAATTAACCTATTTTCTATGTCTCATCTTATGTTCAAATGTTTTGAGAAAATATGATACTTATTCTACCCAGGAAACAATATTTCCAAATTGCTATGTGTGCACAAAGAAGTACTGGAGTTCTGTGTAGTACGAATATCAATTGAGATTATGCCTTCTGTGTGCTGGATGTTCTTTAGTGGTGCAAAAAGAAGTCAGATCATGTTCAGATCAGGTTATGTGCTGTTCCTCCTTTACTCCACTCTAGCAGCAGTAATCAAAGATGTTGCGGGCCAAGAATGTAGGTTTTGTCAGTAAAGAAATTACAGCTACTAGTTTCTTCAGTTTTACACATTCAGTCCCACAAATGCAATAGCTGAATTCAGAACTGGTCACAAATTTGGATCAAACTCTTTTGCCTGAAGAAGTTTAAGCTTGTTCTCTCATCCTGCAGAAATGAAAAGAGTAAAAGAAAGCTATAGAAAATATTTTTTTCAAATTTTTGTTTTAAAATAAATTTTCAGAAATGAAATTTACTAAAATTGATTACATTATGTATTAAAACTATAAAGTACCTGAAAACATTTTACCCAGCCTAAGTGGGAATTCTTTTCTGGTTTTCCAGAAAAATAAAAACAACAATTTTTCATCCCACAATCAATTAAAAAAAATTGAAAAGATTAACAAAGGATACACAATTGTAAAAGTTGGAAAAAAAATTTAAAATTTATACACATGTGTTTAAAATATCCTCTCCTGCTAAGGTAAAGAAATGTACTTGTAAATGGAATTTACTGGAAATAAGTTAAAGTGTGTGCATATAAAAATAAATATTTTTGTATATACATATTTATGAATATATGTGAGACAGAAGGAGAGAGAAAAGCAGTTAAATAACATACACAAACACTAATCTCATGTCATGCACCATATAGCGTAAATGCCTTTCAACACCAAAGGCGGCCAATGGCATCCTGGGGTGCATCAAGAAGAGTGTGGGCAGCAGGTGGAGGGAGGTCATCCTCCCCCTCTACTCTGCCTTGGTGAGGCCCCACCTGGAGTCCTGTGTCCAGTTCTGGGCTCCTCAACTCAAGCAGGACAGGGAACNAATAATTGTTTCCTAAAATAGAGAGTACCAATGTAAAAAAGAAGAGAAATTATTTTCAACATTGTCTAAACAACTCAGAGGAAATTAGGTTAAGAAGTGATGGTATCTATGTCATTAATTATAATGGTAATAATTAAGTTAAACATCCTTAGAAAAGTTGGCTTAGTCCTACTTAAAAATAAACAAACATCTTATGCTTGGCTCAGAAAACAGAGAGCTCATTTTTTAAAAAAGTAATGAAGAAATTAAAGCTGCAGTCAGTTCAGGTGAAAGTCTTTCAGCAGTCATGGATTATCAGTTTGAACACAATGAATCCAGGAGTACCTGTAATACTTGCCGCTTTTGCTTGTTTCCTAATAGCTATTTTTCTGGCCAAATAAAAACCTGACAGAGCAGACGAACTTAAATGACTTCTAATTTAGAATTGGATAAAGATTACTTGAACTTTTCATCGATCAAAACTGAAAATTTGCGTCAGTTCTATTTGCCCTGAGGTAATTTTTCACCTGTCTCTAAACAGATTATGGTTTATGTTCTTCCAAAATATATCTTGTTCAATCATATCCAGTCATTTCCAGTTCTGAATGTTATCATTCCATTCCATTAAAAAACATCTCAGACATAAAAATTTTTTTCTTGGAGAATATTGATACTCCCTCAAGGTTAGATATCCATTAACGAAAAAAAAACAATCCACAAAAAATCCTGCATCATAAAGCTTACCGAAACAACTTTTTCAAAAAATTAGTAAGCATTTTTACCTCCTATATCTTTAATTTCCTATGTCTTAGCAATACAGGACAAAAAACCCTCACTGTGTTCTAGATGATACTGACTTTTTTTTTTCCTGTGTTAAGTCTAATTGGCTACTGTTGATCCTTGCACAGAATTATGTCTGAAAATGACTGTTCTTTGAACAGAAGGAAGAATTATGAACTGACATGAGTAATGTTAAGTCTGTTTCTAATATGTTAGGGAATCTTAAGCACTGAATTTAAAATCAGATTGGAAAAAGAGGGAGATGTCAATATTTTTTTTTCTCTACTTGTTATAGTGAGAAAGGACAGATCTGAGAAAGAAATGTTATGTTAATAAAATTAAGAGATAAACAGAAGAACTTATTAGCTTAAAATGAAGAACTAGAACAGATGAGGTCCTGAAAAACATACAGAATAGATACAAAATTAGCAGAAAAAACGAAAATATTGTTAGAGACTAGTCTAGATGTTAAACTGGTGTATCTTTGGGCAAGACATTCCCCTATGCATTAACTTCTTGTCCCTGAAAGAGTCTGGATCTAAGATGACTCAAATGAAAGTAGAGCATGTTTTTTGAAATCAATAATTAGAATTATTCTTTTACTGTGATATGAACCTGAAAAATTTGTATTACGAATTAACCAATTTATTAAAATATTTTCAAAACATTTGGACCAAAATAAACGTTCCTTTAGAGACAGATACATCAAGGTTTTCCTACCAGCTTTGCTAACAGCATCATAGAACTCTGAGGTTTGAACTACAGCCCTAAATCTATATTTTCTCACAGCTCTTCCTTCCTCTCTTGTGCTTCAGTTCTAATCTCTGACTTTTGACATATTCTTTTATATTTTCATTGAAGTGCTTGTTTTTTACTTAAAAAACCCCAACCCTCCCCCCACCCCCAACAATAAAACTATATTTTCCATGAGGCTGCAAAATAATTAGCAACCTGCTACACCACTTAGACACCAAAGGGTCTATAGGTCCAGATGGGATCTACTCAAGGGTATTGAGGGAGCTGGTGGAAGTGCTCATCGAGCCACTTTCCATCATTTATCAGCAGTCCTGGATAACTGGGGAGGTCCCAGTTGACTAGATGTTAGCAAATATGACACTCATCTGCAAGAAGGGCTGGAAGGAGGATCTGGGGAACTACAGGCCTGTCAGTCTGACCTTGGGGTTGAGAAAAGTTGTGGAGCAGGTCATCTTCAGTGGCATTACGCAGCACACACAGGACAACCAGGCAATTAGGCCCAATCAGCATGGGTTTATGAAAGGCAGGTCCTGGTTGACTATGGTCCTTCTATGACAATGTGACCTGCTTACTGGATGAGGGAAGGGCTGTGGATATTGTCTACCTGGACTTTAGGAAAGCCTTTGACACTGTTTCCCACGGTATCGTCCTGGAGAAACTGGCTGCTCATGGCTTGAATGGGCATACTATTCACTGGGTAAAAAACTGGCTGGATGGCTGGGCCCAAAGAGTTGTGGGGAAGGGGGTTAAATCCAATTGGCAGCCTGTCACAAGTGGTGTTCCCCAGGGCTCAGTATTGTGGCCAGTTCTGTTTAATAAAAAGGGGATTGAGTGCACCCTCAGTAAGTTTGCAGATGACACCAAGTTGAGTGGGACTGTTGATCTGCTTGAGGGTAGGAAGGCTTTATAGAGGGATCTGGGCAGGCCAAATAAATGGGCCAAAGCCAATTGTATGAGGTTCAATAAGGCCAAGTGCTGACTCCTGGGTCACAACAACCCCATGCAGTGCTACAGGATTGGGGAAGAGTGGCTGGAAAGCTGCCTGGTGAAAAAGGACCTGGAGTATGGTGGTCGACAGCCACCTGAATATAAGCCAGCAGTGTGCCCAATAGCATCCTGGCTTGTGTCAGAAATAGTGTGGCCAGCAGGACTAGGGAAGTGATTGTCCCTTTGTACTCAGCACTGTGTTCAGTCTTGGGCTCCTCACTACAAAAAAGACATTGAGATTATGGAGTGTCCAGAGAAGGGTAAGAAAGCTTGGTGAGGGGTCTAGAGCACAAGTCTTATGAGGAGCAGCTGAGGGAACAGGACCTGTTTAGTCTGTAGAAAAAGTCTGTGGGGAGACCTTGTCGCTCTCTACAACTCCCGGAAAGGAGGTTGTAGAGAGGTGGGGGTCGGTCTCTTCTCCCAAGTAATAGGCAATAGGAAAAAGGAAATGTCCTCAAGTTGCACCACGGGAGGTTTAAATTGGATATTAGGAAAAATTTCTCCACTGAAAGGGCTATCAACCATTGGAACAGTCTGCCCAGGGAAGTGGTTGATTCATCATGCTTGGAGGTATTTAAAAGTCGTGTAGATGTGGTGCCCAGGGACATGGTTTAGTGGTGGTCTTGGTAATGTTAGGTTAATGGTTGGACTTGATGCTCTTAAAAGTCTTTTCCAATCTCAGTGATCTTATGAACATACGATTATATTGATCTCTTAAACGTTGGCAGCTGCCGGAGACTTGTATCTCAGAGTTTTTCAATTCAAGCATAAAACACAAACAAGGAAATGTTTATTACAAGTCTGGTTAATAAATGACATTGATCAAGGAAAGTCATAATAAAACAGCCATGAGTCTGAAGATTATACTTGACATACTTCCTTTTATAATAAACAGAGAAAAAAATCACTGATTTGAGTTCTGGCATGTTTTTACCTATATGAAACACATATTAGGTAACCTGTTTATCTTTCCTAATACCAGTAATTGGAAAAAAACCCCAAACAACAAAATCAGTTAACTCCATATCCAAACATTATTTACACAGCTAAATGCATGGGAAAGGAAAAATAAAGAAGGATTTTCCTGTTGGGTTTCTAATTGTGGGAATGAATGAGAAGTCTTATTGAAGGCAGGAGACCTTCTGTGGTGGGTTGCTAATATCCTCTCTCAGGGTCTCCATAGGAAAACAGGGGGCAGTAAATGCATTACTTCCAAGTATCAGAATTTTGATGTTCATCACAGCGTTCTAGAGTCCTGCACTGCATAATTGTGAAATGCTTTACCTTTAATTTGGAAGAAAAAAAAGGTAAGTTTCTAGCCCTGTATCTGTAGAGAAATGATTGAGAAAGTGAATTAAAGTCTCAAATCAAAAGGAAAAATAGACATAGGTCATAAAATTTCACAATTTTTGACCATTTATTTTGAATAACTAAGAGGGATAGATATTTTGGTTAATAAGGATCCCGTCATAAGTTAAGAAGTGTAGGATAATGCAAGCTTCAGTTTCTGAAGTTCTGGGTGTTTTTTCTTAAAATGATAGCATTTTTTTTAGTTATATATAGAAAAACTTTGCTACCCATTTCATTTACCAATAAGTTCTGAAATTTATAAAAAAACCCCAACTAAATATCTGTGCTCAGAAAAACAGAGGGAAAATTAGGGAAACCTAAATCCATGTAAATCTGCATGGTTTTTAAACCTTTTGGGTTAGCAGAATTTGCATGAATAGAGGCTGACTTTAATCAATTATTTTAAAATACACGTGTAGTTTTTTGTCTCAGGCAAGTTAAAGTTCCCAGGATACATGGCAAGTAAGAGAGAAACACCCTTTTCTTCAAAACAACTCTTATTTTTCACACAGGCAGCTCTGTACAAGCCACACTGCTCCACCATTTCTTCCTTGCACAAAAAAAAAAAAAAAAAAACCAACTGTGGGATGAATGATATGAAAGAAAAAAAGCAACCCCAAATTTACCAAATTTATCACCTAAGAAAATTCTCTAAACACAGTGATGGCTTATATAGTTATATCCATGAATGTCTAATTTTTCTGTGTTGAAAGTATACTATTTGTAATGTATTTATCTAGAATTTGAAATGCACACAAAATTTTCTAGAGAACTTGGCACTTGTGTTGAATAACAGACTCTACAAAGTCAGCAAGATGGGTGTCACTTTGTCACCCTGAGAGGTATGGGTTTATAAGGAAGCTACAAAAACATCTCACAGGTATCAGCAAGGTAATACAAGGACAAGCCAATTTCTCTTAAATCTTAGAGAACTCTACAGGTAGTAGTCTCCAAAAACAAAGCTCATGCCTCCTTTCATAAAAAATCGATGCTAATAAGGTTGGAAAAACAGAAGAGAACCATAGCATTTTTGATAAGTATCAGAAAGTGTAAGTTTGTCTGTTTTGTGCAAAGTTATTCCAAACCTGTATTGATAATCTGCTTATATATTTTTAAAATAAAATCACAGTAAAATAAAGCTCTGAATTGGGATCCCACTCTAATATCATGAGCCACGATGATCACAGGGAGCTTTCTCTCCAATTCTGTATCAACAGGCACCACAGACTGTCCTACCAGCCACCCTGGAAAGCAACCTGAGCATGAAAGCTGCATGAGAAGAGCATCACACCACAATAGCACATCTGTCCCATATGTGGACACAGACAACACATGCCCTGACTGCAACAGAAGATAGCAGAGGATCTTATCTAATGTGTTTCTATTTATTGGATTTCATCTTTTGCTCTGCCTCTCAGCTGTTATTTTTAAAATGGTTTTGAAGTTTTTGATGGTTTGTTTCTTTGTTTTCCGAAGAGACCTCAAACCTCCATGATTGTAAACACATTTTTATATCATTTGAGGAACTGACATTTTTCTTTCTATGTTTTCAAAGCCATCATTTCCTCTTCCAATGTGTTTGTGTGTTCTATAAAGAAGAATGATTCCTGGGGAAATGTGTGATTCCTACTGGAGAGCAAGAGAGATTTTATTGACAAATCTTCGAAAACGTTGCACACATTGATATCTAATGACACAGTAATTTCTCATAAGCCACTGAATAAGATAACAAGACAAAGAATTAAGGAAGAAATTTCAGTATATTTCAGAAAATCTAGCAAAATACACGCTTAAAGTGTTTCATATAGCATTACAACAATTATATAAATTTGGTCCATTTCAATAACAAAAAGAGGAAAAACATCACCATCAATTTTAAATAAGTCTTATTATATTTTACTGTATTTAGGGTTGCTGTGAAAATATAGTCTGCCCATGGTATAGCCATATATGTAGATATAAAACTTATTGGAATAAATGTTGTTACAACCCCTTTTAAGTCACAGCATCCAATGTCAGTGCTTATAACTTGTGCAACAGCAACACCAAAATGAAATATCTTCTAATTTCTAATGTTTTATTAGAAATTGTGTTTGAATTACATAGTCACTGTCACAGTCAAAACTCTAATCCACTGGTTTGCAAATTCAGATAAAAAGGCTTGAAGTTCCCTTCCCTTAAGATGTGTTCCCCCAGCCTTGCTCTCAGGTCAGCCAGATAAAGTGTTTTTTTCCTGTGTGGCAACTTACACATACAGTCACCTCTGTATCCCTAGAAAAGTATGCTTCCTTTCTGTTACAATGTTGCATTATTGCTGCTTGATGACTGCTCCTCAGGCTGAAGTCGGTGGTAACTGCTACAAGAGAGAAGGTAAACCTTCTTGGTCCCCTAGAAGGTTTTGCCCATATCTGAGCTCTGCGTCCAACAGCACTCCAAGAGGCAGCATTTGCCTTCGCTGCAACCCTTCTTTTTGTTACCAGAATGTGCAGCAGCAGTTATAAAACCCACAGTGTACATGAAAATAATAATAAAAAAATATATTCTGTAAGATCTTAACGATCCAGTTGGCTGGATCTAGAACCATAATCTTAAAATAACATCTTTGCATGATTACAATGACTCTGTTAAGTCAATGGAAATGAACAGATATGGAGAATTAAGTTCATCAAGTGGAGCATTTCAGGAGGTTTCATCTACTTTTTTGACAGATTTGTTGGAGTTGCATGTTTTTTGTTTTGCTCTGTGTTTTTAAGTTTTCCTTAAAACCTCTGAAGTTCAGGGACATCCTAGTACTTTTCATCTGGACTCTGAGAAAAAAAATAGTAAGATACTACAAAGGCTCAGATTGTGCTATATTACTCCATCTCTGAAATGATTTGAAGAACCATAAATAAGAACACTGAACTTGTAAACTAAGTTTCCTACTTTGTACATACTCATTGCTTTCACTTTTTGCATACACACATTTTAATTTTTCTCTCATTATCCTTCATAATAAGAGGAACATCTTATGGAAGGAACTTGAAATTAGAATATGTAAGTGGGAATATCTGTTTTTAGTTATCCCTATTGGGCATTTTCTATAGTGCTTGGACATCCTAGTGGATCATTGTCTCCATAAGACATGATTATTTTCGGTACTTTCTTAATTTTGAATTATTTTAGTCTGTCTATTTTTGATATCAAGTACAGAAGAAACGGAGTTCTGCACAAGATATCATCTCTGTATTTGGATGTGTTCCAAATTGGAGTTGAATATAGCTTGTCCTTTTAATTTATATGATTTTACATACAAAAAGTTGCAGCTGTATATATAGGGACAGAATTATGTCCACTGGATTATTACTATTCATTGAAGAAAACTGAGAAAGTTTGGTGGCTTTGTAGTCTTCCTAATTTAAAACCAGTGACAAATGGAAGGTAAGATCCATTTATAGAAGACTTTAACTTTATTCTTCTGAACAAGAAGCTTAGTTTTGCTTCTCTGGCATCATTTAAAGGGCAAGGTGAGAACATATTGAGGAAAAATAACGTATCTTCATTCCTTCAAATAAATGGAATGACCTTTTCCTGAAATTTTAAATAATCTGACCAAGTATTTCATATTATAAAGTTTTCATCATGTGCCTTAGCAGTAGAAATAGAAATGTTACTACTGGGCTGATGTATATGGTAGCTCTATTTCAAATTTAAACTCAAAAAACTGAAATAACCTGCTGGAAGGTTAGTTTTACTTGGAGCACATCATAGGAGATCATATGCTACAATCGTTTCTGCAAAATGAATTCTATAATCTTGCATATTTTGGGAATTGGGGAAACAGTAATGGTTTCCTTTTGTTTTTCCTATGTTAATGGTTAGATCTCCACTCTGGCAGTATACAGTGCTTTAAAAAAGCAAATATTAACATAACAGTTTTCATGTGTGAGGGAAAAAGTATGGAATGATCTGTAAGGTCAGGCTAATGCATAAGAAGAAATAACCAAAGGACTTATGACAACTGAGCGTGAAAACATGTTTTAGCCACAGGTCAAATCAAATTTTCAAAAAGGAGCACAAATTTGAATAAAGAAAAATAAAATCTTTCCCTATATACACATTAAAGTCACAGAAAATTAATCTTCCTTATGTCCCATGAAAGATGGAACAGTGAAAATAAAATCTCACAATAAAATATCACAGCTGCACACTAATGACCACATTCCAAAGTGATGGCAGATGCACTCCAGGGAATCCTAGCACCTTAAGACACTTTAAAATAAATAAATAATTTTTAAAAAGAGAAGTGAGTAAGAATCTCTATGGAGAGAGCAAGAGGAAATATGTAATAAGAACTCAAGACAGGTTAGTGCTAAAAATAGCACAATACGATTTACAGAAACCACTTCCAGTGATTAAAATATAGATTAAAAGCACAGAGTTCCTACTGCCTTTTTCCATCCCATAAACAACAAGAAGAAAATAAGTCTCTGGAGAAATTCAGTCTGTCTGACTTCACTTCTATCCCTCAAGGAAGCTTTCGCAGCTAGACATACCATTTTCCACATCACAGTTTAACATTAACTAATGAGAAGAGAAACACTGATACACTTATTTTTATCTAGGGGAAAAAAAAATAATCAAACCCATTCTCCTTAAATATAGGGAACTCATAAGTGATATAACCATATTTTCCACCATTTTCTGTATTAGATACAGAAAATGCATTTGTCTCCAATAAAGTCTATGCAAGAAAAAATACAACAGTCATCTGTAAATTACTGTAAATCGTCTGTAAAATACAACAGGTATCAAGGTATACAGGTATACAGTAGGAAACAAATTAGTGACTAACCAAGAACAGGAAAGATAGGCAAGCAAGGAGAGGCAGGGGTGTGGCCCTGTACGTCAGGGAGCGTTATGAATGCTTTGAACTAAATGATGTTGATAACGGGATTGAGTGTTTGTGGGTAAGGATCAGGGACAGGGCTAATAAGGCAGATATAGTATATCGTAACAGATAGGTCTGTTATAGACCACCCAACGAGGATGAGGAGGCAGATGAAATATTCTATAAATGGCTGAGAGACGTCTCAAGATCGCGAGATCTTGTCCTCGTGGGAGACTTCAATTTGCCGGACATCTGCTGGGATTACAATACAGCAGGGAGGGAACAGCCTGGAAGGTTCCTGGAATGTACTGGGGATAAATCCCTGACAAAGCTGGTGAAAGAGTCAACTAGGGAAGGTGCCCTGCTGGATTTGTTGTTTGCAAACAGGGAAGGTCTTGTGGGGATGTGATGGTTGGAGGCTGTCGTGGTCATTCAGTGACCATGAAATGATAGAGTTTTTGATTCTGGGAGAAGCAAGGAAGGGGGTCAGCAGAACTGCCACCTTGGACTTCCGGAGGG
>VXBO01001108.1:53456-119317 GCA_013400135.1 Rhinoptilus africanus
ACCTCTGCAAAACCCCTATTACCAAAACCTTGCCATGCAAACGCAATACACTTTCAAACATTTATCAATTTTTTTACTTTTAGATATAGAAATAATTTTAATTGCCTCATAAGAACCTCATTAGGATGTTTTTGGTTTTGTTTTTAAATATTAGTAATACACTTGTATGACCATAAATCATAGGAAAAAAAAGCTAGAAATCTCCTATAGTTACTGGCATAGAATTTTCCTCATTTTTCATGTAACAAAATTCTGATGAGAATGTGTAGATGAGTAAGAGCTGATTTTCATAGATATCAAGAATCTCTGCCTCTCTTGTTGGTGATGAGTCATGCTATGGAGAAGACCTGAAGAGCTGAAATTTAAAAAGAGAGCATGAGAAAAGGGGAAAAATCTTAGCAGCAATATCAATTCAAACACAAGAAATGCTAAACTCTATAAAAAGAAACACTGATGTCTTAAAAGTGCATGATTAGCCGAAGGGAAAAATTCAAGCTCTATCAGAATGTTCCCTATATTCTGTATATTCTTTCACTGGTCAGAAGAATAAATAAAAAGAGAGAAAAAAATATGTTGCTTTTTGTACTTGTTTGTTTGCTAGCAGCTGTAATACCAGATATAATAAAGCTTAGTACTAAACACACTTAACATTAACACAAAAAAAATTATTTAATATTGCAAGTGTCAACTTACTCTGTTTCTTTAAAGTGTGACAAATTATTTCAAATATCAGATCATGAAAATCATGGAAACTCAAATGTGGTTTTATAACTACATTCTAGCACAGTCCTTTATGTTTACCATTTGCCCAGTGGCTTTTGCTTGTAATGCATCAGTACATCAAAGCAACCTTTTGGCTTAAAGGCAGATTTTTTAGGTAAACAAGAAGAAAAAAAACCCAAACTTAGAGTCAATGTCAAGTGTTGTGCTAATAATAAGGACACGCTCTTCTTGGCGAACTAGATTCTTGGTTTTTCATTGCTTAGGATCTAAATGATCTGTCTATTTTTTCTAATACATAGGATATCACTTTAGTTGGGCTGACCTCTTGTACAGGGGTGAATGCTTGCCTACGCAAAGCAAATTAAACTTTGACTGTGACTTACTTTGTCTTACTACATATCTGCAGAAGCTGAGGAAGCTT
The DNA here is from genome assembly GCA_013400135.1 of Rhinoptilus africanus. Lineage (NCBI taxonomy): Eukaryota > Metazoa > Chordata > Aves > Charadriiformes > Glareolidae > Rhinoptilus > Rhinoptilus africanus. The sequence goes on from VXBO01001108.1 coordinate 54,601, forward strand.
TTGACCAGTTCAAGTTTTGGGAGTGTTGCCGACATCACAAGTATCTCCAAAATTTGCATGGGGAATAAGCAAAAAGCAAGGAGACAAGTGGAGCAAAAGCATTCTCTGGGATAGATGTGCTGAGCAATAGACCCTGCAGAGTTTTTCTGGAAGGTGATAGTGTGCCCAGTGACTCTGGGGTCTCCAATCAAGATGTCTCTGGGGATCTGAGATGGGTATAAACATCTGCACAGACACAGCCATTTAGACCTTTTTGCCATTCCACTCAAATCTTTTCATTATTATATCTTCTTCACTGTGAGTGAGATTCACTCAAGATGCCCTGTAAAGCCTGATGTAGCAAACAACTTCAGAAACAGATCTAATACAAATGGAAAGGCGAGCACATGCATTGAAGTATTTCTGCAGTTAATACATGTTTTGGGAAATTCTCTGTAATGGCATTATGTAAGTTACAGCAGAGTCAGAGAAGCATGACTGGATTTATTTGAGCACTGTCTGTAACAGCTGTGTGGTCCACATACCCTACTACAGCATGTACATGTGCAACAATCCAGGTTGCATAGGCTTTGTTATAATGAATTGTTGTAATGAATTTTGTAATGCAAGCTAATGAATTTCACATTCCATAGATGAGCTTCCCCTGCTAGGAGGAAATATGCCTGGATATATGTAGCTGACGTGGGGTTTGAGACATATGACCAATTCAGATGGAAATATTTTATCCTTGAACTTCAAAACATTTCCTCTGCTTATTAGTCTCAAATTACGACATGAGAGTCCTCCTGCCTGATTGCCTGTTGCAGTATAGCAGTACGATCGGCGTCTTTACTGGCAGGTTCTGAAAAATGAAGTGATTATAATCTTGACAGAGCAGTGTGGAAAATTTTGAGTTTCCTGTTGTTGATGTGGGAGATTCTGTTCTCTGGGACTAGCAAAACAGTATGTTTTAAAATCAGTGACTTCACTCAGAAATGTAACTCCTAACTATTCTATTAAGATAGATCAATTAGATGTAAAATGATAATCTCAGAAGAATTATACAGTTTTATACTGAAGCATTTTCAGTTAACTCAAGTACTTTATTACAATCATTTACTTCTAATCAACTCCTTGAGCAGACTTTTAGATACTTATGTATAAAGAATAAATTGTAAAACTTGAAAACAAAAATTCAGTCAGTCATTATGAACCATATAGTTTAGCTGTTGACGAGATTACACATTTAAATGAGTGTAGGAAACATCTTCAGTGTTTCTTATGAAGAGGATCATAAATGACTGAGGGAAGAAAGTTTAGAGATAATGTATATAAAATCATTTTAGATTGTGTTATATGAAGGACTATCAAAGCAGACTGGAAAAAATTGGTTTTAAAATGTTGAGTTAAGAAGGGGTATGATATTAATACAGATTTTGAAATCCATAACTAGTGTGCTATATGCCAGAACTAAAAAATATGATTGAAAGCTGTATGATAATTAAAAAATAGAAATACTATTTGCTGAACATAAGGGGGTTTTTCCTGTGACAAATCTGTCAGGAAGATTTTGAACTAGTTAGCTGTAGTCTTTACAAATACAAAACACAGGAGAAGCAGACTAGCCTGTTAGCCTGCCAGATTACATTAATTTACTGAAAAAGGAGAAATGCAGAGTGACAGTAGTTATTATTGCATGTTGACCAGTTACACTGTGTTTTTGGAGAGTATTTCGGCATTCTGATAAGAAGTCCCCAGGTTATACTGCATCACTACAAAAAACATTCTCTGTTCTCTGTATGTAAACCGGTACAAAAGTCTTTCCTTGTGACATCTTCAAGGATGAGAGGAAACAGCTTCAAGTTGCATCAGGGGAGGTTTAGATTAGATATTGGAAAAAATTTTTTCACCAAAGGGTTTTCAATCACTGGAACAGGATGCACAGGGAAGTGGTTCAGTCACCATTCCTGGAGGATTATAAAAGATGTGTAGACATGGTGATTAGTGGCAAGGTTTGATGGTGAACTTGGCAGTATTAGGTTTATGGTTGGACATGGCAATCTTAACAGTCTTTTCCAACCTAAATGATTCTGTGATTCTATTATCTTTTTTGGAAATAAGAGTTCTTTGCACAATAGTGATGATAGTATTTTTTTTTCTAGACTACTCTTAGGAAGATTGACAGCACCTACTATTTGTAGGTCTCCCTGTGAAAGACTGGAACTTTAAAATAATTGTTCAAAGCTTGCTAAAGCTTCTGCAAATTGACAACAGGCTTGCAGGCCAATAAGAAGCTTGCTTGTATCTCTTTAGCACCTTCAGTAGACCATCCTCTTGCTCGCCAGTCACCACCCAAGATTGCCATCAGTTGAAGGGAGTGTGTTGCTCCCCCCAACTGGAAATGGTGTCAGCCTCTGGCTGTCAGAGTGGCCAAAGCTGCCCAGCCCCAGGGCCCACCCCAGCCTGTGCTGTTAACTCCAAAATTGCTGAAGCACAATAACTGTGCCAAGCACTGCCCAAACAGCAAGGGGGCAGGAAAAGCTTATATGGTAACTGTGTAAAATGACAATTCGCTGGGCAAAAGCTGCCATCACGCTGATTGGTCATGTTATGGACTGACGCGGGCTACCTGGACTATAAGTGGCACGGTGACCCACCACAATTTGGGAATTGGGACCGAGATCCCCACCACTATCCACCACGGATCAACGGGATGCCGCTGAACTTCCGAAGGACCGCCAAGACATCATCAGACCTGTGGTGGTGACTATACTCTTGCTACGCTCCGTAATACTGCTTCTCTTTCCTGCCTTTCCTCTACTTCTACCTTTACTCTGTCACTTGTCTCAGTGGCTTTTGCTGGGGAATAACAATAAACCAGCAGTGAGTGGCATCTGACCTCATATGCGTCCTAATTTCACTCTTGGAATAATTGCTAACCTATCCTGGCCCTAATTTAGTTGGACCGGGATGTAACAGTGCCAGAGACAAATGCTGTCAAATCTGACATGGTGCTCAGTAAAGGAATTCTGAGAGAAACAAGCATCCATAGTCCCCTGAAGATCAAAAAGCCAAAAGAGCCAAATTATTTTTGAGATGTTTTCATACAGTAAGAGCTACAACAATTTTACACTATCTTCAGTAAATACAATGAAAAGAATGCAAGAAAAACATTTGAAAGGGCACATGGGTTTACTGTCATCAATGATAATAACAACACATGTGAATTAAGTTGGTCATACTTTTTTAAAGAAATCACCTGTTTTATGAAATAGTCATCTCTTGGACTGAGCAATACAGAAAAGATAGGGAAATAAACCCAACTTTTAAAATTATCTTTCATCACATTATTGTTTTATCAATTTTACTGACATACAATCTATTAAGGATAATTTAACTACTTTTATAAATTTTTTAATTATTCAGGTTTGCATGAAAAATTTAGTTCCAAAATATGTGAAAATTTCAAAGTATCAAAATATTTGTGATTTCCAAATAAATTATAGTTTTATTCTAATATGAAATTAGTCTCTAAACTGAAACATATTTGCTAACAGCTACCCTCTCAAAAGAACATTTGCCTGTTTGTTTTTTTTTTTTCTTCTTCCTGATTGATATTCTTACTGATTGGCCTGAAGATCTGTAATCAAATTCAGCAGTGATTCTGAAGGTCATCTCTGATCACCTTCAGAAGTACCTCTAATGAATTATTTATTCTACAGAGCTAAGTTTCACCAGCAAGACAGAATATAACAGCCTATAGTGGATCTGGATATTAAGGTTTATTGAAGAAGCAAGCAGATCAGAATTTTTACTGTACTAGTTTAGCACTCACACTCACTGACTTTTTCCCCTCAGCATTACATTGGTGAGGCCTCAGCTTCTCTTTCCAGTAGAAAGTTCTCTGCTGCCTAAGGAAGGCCGGGCAAAAAGTTGTGTTGGATAGTGCTCTGCCACCCTTTACAGTCTTGGGTGATCTTCCAGCCAAGGTCTCTCAGCTCCCCTCTACATTCATCTCTATGTGGCTTCCTCAACTTCAGGTACTTTCCCAACTTCCAAGATCTTTTCTCCAGCCAGAATCTTAAAATCATAGAATGATAGAATGGTTTGGGTTAGAAGAGACCTTAAAGATCAAGTAGTTCCAATCCCCCTGCCATAGGCAGGGACATCTTCCACTAACCCATGTTACTCACAGCCCCATGCAGCCTGGCCTTGAACACATCCAGGGAAAGGGCATCCACAACTTCTCTGGGAAACGTGGTCCAGTCTCTCACTACCCTTATAGTGAAAAATTACTTCCTAATATCTCATCTAAATCTACCTTCTTTCATTAAGGTAGATTTACCCTATCCATTACCATTACCCATTGTCCTATCACTACACTCCCTGATAAAGACTCCCTCTCCATCTTTTCTGTAGGGCTCCTTTAAGTACTGGAAGGCTGCTATAAGGTCTCCCCAGAGACTTACCTTCTCCAGTCTAAACAACCCCAACTCTCCCAGCCTGTCTTCATAGNTGGATGGTATTGTTTCCCTCCAGTGTGTTGACCACTCCACATAGCTTGGTGTCATCAGCAAATTTGCTGAGGGTGCACTCTATCCCACTCTCCATGTCACCAACAAAGATGTTCAACAACACCAGTCCCAATACAGACCCCTGAGGAATGCCACTCCGCACTGTTCTCCACTTGGACAAGAAACCATTGACCACAACTCTTTGAGTGCGACCATCCAGCCAATTCCTTATCCACTGAGTGGATTCATCCAGGTAGATGATCACAGTTGCTCTTCCTTTATCCGCCAATGCTGTCACACTGTTGTATTAGGCCACCAGCTTTGTCAGGCACAATTTGCCCTTAATGAAGTCATGTTGGCTGTCACCAATCACCTCCTTCTTTTCCATGTCTGTTAGCATGCATTCTAGGGGATCTGCTCCCTGATCTTGCCAGTCACAGAAGTGAGACTGGCTGGCCTGTAGTTCCCTGCATATTCCTTTTTATTTTTTTTTCAGAAGTGGGGGTTGTATTTCCCCTTTTCCAGTCAATGGGAACTTCATTGAACTGCCATGACTTCTCAAATACGGTAGAGAGTGGTATGGGAAATTCATCCTCCATTGCCCTCAGGACCCATGTACGTATCTCATCAGGTCCCATGGACTTGTTCACCTTCAAGTTCCTTAGATGGACTTGAACTTGGTCTTCTCCTACAGTGGGTCGTTCTTCGTTCTCCCAGTCCCTGCCTTTGTCTTGCCTTCCCTACCTTCCTTCTAGGCCTCTTCTTTCCAGGTTCACTTCCTTTTTTGGTCAACGTTTCTTTTAGTGTCTCTGTCCTGATTTTCCTAATCTATCTAAATATTTTTTATGTGCATAGACACAGTGTATGATCATCTTCCCAACTGGTGCTTTTATCTCATGCATTTTAATTATTTGCAGGATTCAGGACAAGCTCCTTGATCTGTGACTTGTATAATCTTCCCTAAACCTGGACTTAAGGAGATAAAGTGCTAAAGTTCTGCACCTAGGGAGGAACAACCTCATGCACCCATATATTCTGGCAGTCAACTGACTGGAAAGTAGCTTGGCAGAAAAGGACCTGGGGGTCCTTGGACATCAAGTTGAACGTGAACCAGCAAAGTGCCCTTGTGGCCAAGAAACCTAATGGTAATCCTGGGCTGAATCATAGAATCATAGAATCATAGGGTTGGAAGGGACCTCGAAAGATCATCTAGTCCAACCCCCCTGCCAGAGCAGGGTCACCTAGAGCACATCACCCAGGAACGCGTCCAGGCGGGTTTTGAATGTCTCCAGTGAAGGAGACTCCACAACCTCTCTGGGCAGCCTGTTCCAGTGCTCTGTCACTCTCACAGTAAAAAAATTCTTCCTGATATCCCTCTTGAATCTCCTATGCTCCAATTTACATCCATTACTCCTTGTCCTATCACTGGTCATCACTGAAAACAACTTCTCTCCATCTTCCTGACACTCCCCCTTTACGTATTTGAAGACATTGATGAGGTCACCCCTCAGTCTCCTTTTCTCCAGACTAAAGAGACCCAGCTCCCTCAGCCTTTCCTCATAAGGGAGATGTTCCACTCCCTTAATCATCTTTGTGGCTCTGCGCTGGACTCTCTCAAGCAGTTCCCTGTCCTTCTTGAACTGAGGGGCCCAGAACTGGACACAATACTCCAGATGTGGCCTCACCAATGCAGAATAGAGGGGGAGGAGAACCTCTCTTGACCGACTCACCACACCCTTTCTAATGCAGCCCAGGATGCCATTGGCCTTCTTAGCCACAAGGGCACATTGCTGGCTCATGGTCATCCTCCTGTCTACCAGGACCCCCAGGTCCCTTTCACCTACACTGCTCTCCAGCAGGTCAGCCCCCAACCTGTACTGGTACATTGTGTTTTTCTTCCCCAAATGCAAAACTCTACACTTGCCCTTGTTGAACCTCATCAGGTTTCACCCCGCCCAACTCTCCAGCCTGTCCAGGTCCCTCTGAATGGCAGCACAGTCTTCTGGGGTGTCGGCCACTCCTCCCGAATTTGGTGAAGTGTTGCCATTGGTTTGAGGGAGGTCATGTTTCCCCTCTCCTCAGCACTCGTGAGGTCTCACCAGGTGTACTGTGTCCAATTCTGGGCTCCTCAGTACAGGAGAGACATGGATAAACAGGAGAGACTTCAGCAAACCTCTCATGATGAAAGGTTTCCCAGAGAGGTTGTGGAGTCTCTCTTCTTTGAGATATTAAAGTTGTTTGAATGCGGTCCTGGGCAACCAGCTCTACATGGCCCTGCTTGAGCAGGGGAGTTGGATCAGTTGGCCTCCAGGTGTCCCTTCCAGCCTCACCATTTTGTGTGTCTATGATTCTGTGACTTTACACAATATCTCTGTGTCAAAAGATTAATCTCTTATAACACAAAAAAGAAAAGAAATCATATTGCATATCTATCTAAAAAAAGATGAAGAAGGAAATAAAAACCTACTGCAGGAAAAAATTCTGAAGCCTTAAGGACATAAACAGCAAAGACTTTTGTTAGGTTTGCTCTATTTCTAACAAAGTTTATGAAAAATTGTCAGATCAACATTTGATAAATCAAAGCAACTAGATTAAATAAGGTTATTTTAATATCATTAATGTCCAAACTTTTTTTGAGAATCTCCGAACTTACTTGTAAATATTTGAAAGAGTTATATAGCACTGAGAACAGAGTCAGAGGCAGAATATTAAGACTATTTACACTAAATAATTACTCTAGAGAGTGGGAAAAGTGTTGAGTAACTAACTGCAACATTTTTAAAATTTCAAAACTTTTACTGCTCCTGTTGAAAGGAAACTGTAGTAAGTAAATCAAAGTCTCCTGTTCGCAGCCTTGAAGAGCTCAAATTAAAGCCTCTACCCTAAAGAATATTTCATTATTGACAGGCACTGTAAAAAATAAAGAAATTAGTAAAATCATATACCAGAATAGCTGGTATGGTGAAGGCGATGAGGTAGGCTATGAAACATAGCTTGAGAGTTAAAACAGATTCATGACCCTGTGTCACAAATATTACAGGTGATCCCTGAGCACTGCATTGCTAGCCAAATTAGTTATTTTAGGACAAAATTGTATCCTAAAGGCAAAGTGTCTCTGACTGAGAAATTCCCATGAAATTTAACATTTTGATAATACAGTATTCTAACAAATAACATTTTCTTTGGATAGTTTCAAACTATCTGCTTAAAATTAACCCAGGAGCTTTACCTTATATATATTAAATAAATAAATAAATAAATGCAATCTCAAAACAAAAACAAAACCCAAAACAATACAGGAAGACTGTTTGAATTCCAGTATTTTTCTCTTATATTTTTTCACTTGAAAGAAAGCTTAGCCAAAAGTCTAGGAAGACCAGAATAATAAAAATGACCTAAAAAGAAGATAGGCGTCTTTGTCAGCTTCATGAATCATAGCTTTGAAGAAACTAATACAGTATTCAGAACTGTAGGTTATTTGTGTCTGTCTTTCCACTGCTCTAGAAATTTATTTTATTTTTTATCATCACCTGATTGAATGTAACAACTAGACTTGTATGTGTGAGTTAATATAATACCTGCAATTGTTAATACAGTGGGTAAGTAGGTTATGCCACTGCACGGGAAATTCTTTAAGTATGAAGATGTAAACTATGCAATTGCAGTACTGTTACTCAAATAGAGCTCTGTAATGCATGTATTTTAGCCTGCAGAGAGAAAATTATTTGAATTATAAAAAAGCCTACTAAAAAATGGGAGAATTGATGAAAGTATTTTTTTCTCAGAAGTCATTCCAGAGTTACTGAAGATATGTAACATTATTGTCTTGTCTTATATCTGTCTTGTATATATACAGATGAGGCTACAAATTTGAGAAATAGATTTCCTGAAATGAGTACGTAAGTAAGCGTGGCACTGGCTGTACTCATCATTGCCTCTTTTCTGTCGTTGAAATTTCCATTCTACCATTCAAAGCTTTATGCTAGAATAAAATTTATTCAACAAGATGAATCACACAACACATAACCACAGAGGGTATATTAAAAATGTCTATTGGAATAACAATTTGCTTCCATTTGCCCTTCATTTTTAGGCACTGGGAGATTCTTTGCCAGACATAAAGTATTTCATGCCCCAGTACTGCATAAAATAACAGTCAGAACACTGAGTTCACTTCAGGAAAAGTAACGGCAGATTTCTGAAAAAGTATAGAAAGAAGGCAAGTCTTTGCTGCATGAACAAACATTTACAGTCTGGAAAGTCAATGACCAAGTGTTTCATGAAGTTCTAAAGTGACTTGCATGCAATATCATGAATTTCTTTAAAAAGGAGCTTCATATGTTGAAAAGACTGTGAAGACAGCTCTTTACTATTAATTTGCTGAAATCTCAAAGTTTTCTTTGAAGAATACCACCTGAGGAATTTTACATTATTTTATTTCAGTTTCTCCATTCGTATTTATTTATCATTTATTTTTTCATACCTGCATAGGCTTCCTGTAGAGATATGTGTAGAAGATAAGATGCACAGAAGCACACTACAGGCTTTATGTTTCTTCAGAGGAGAAGAGTAATGGATGAGTTCTGAAAGTACAAGGAACAATTGCAACATCTTTCATAAAAATCAACAGAAGCCTTCAACCATCAGTTGTCAAGATATATGGTTTAGTAGAATGGGTTAGGAGTCATCATCTGCTGACAGGTCATAGAGCCTTTTCTTTTCAGTTGCCAATGTATTTTAGAGCTTTTATGTGCTGTAACAGCTTCTGCAGAGTTGTCAAAACAATGCTAATGCTTAAGCGCAGCTTAGGTCAGGTGATCTCTACATCTTATCTTTGTCAAATGAGTCATATACTCCGGAAGAGATAAGAAATATTGAAAAACTAAACCACAGAAAACTCAGACAGGTGATTCTGAAGTGCCTCACCACCATCAACATAAAGGCAGTCCCTCCAGGCTGAATATTCCTCAGTATACTTTTACCACTACTGCGTAAAAAGCAAGTCTTCCAAGTAAAAGAATATTAAAGATTTTTTTGCTGTACAGATAAGCTGTACTTCCAAATAGGAAGCCAAAAGAATAGAACAAATCTCCAGTACTCGTTTGTCATCATTTCACTCTCTCCCCTAGTTTTTGGCAACTTTAGTCTTAGAAGCTTTCATAGCTGGATTACTAGAATGATTGAGTTCAATTTTCACCAAGGATTTTGTCAAATAATCTTTCAGAGGTCATTTGTATCCGTGACCTTCATAGCATCATGTAGAAAGGAATTCTGGATTTCTGAATCCATTACTTTCACAAGAAGATTATTCTTCTTATGTGATAAGACACCAAAATACTGTTGAAACCTAGAGCTATTTAACAATGATCTCATTGCACATTGTTGTATGATTCAGTGTACAGACCTCTTTCTTGAAAGGAACAATAAGATCAGTTCCTAAAGCATGATTAAAACACAAGGAGGAATGATAAATTCTGAATGAATACATAGTTCAGGATGTTTATGTCCTTTTTCAAAGTTAATGAATGAAAATCAATCCAGGTTCCATTGTTGAGCATCTATTTTCCACCCCCAAGAGAACTGCAAATACTGTAGTCAATAAGAGTACAAGAACCAATAACATTTTAAAGTGTTAAATCAGACAAGTAGATTTTCAATTTAGCCTCAAAGCTAGAGAGTGATATTTTACATTTGAAAGGAAAAAGCTCCCTTACATGCCTAGAAATCTCTAGAGCCAAGAGAAGACAAGTGGGTTCAGGACTAAAAGGTCACAGGAATGGTTGCTGACAGTGAAACAGCTGGAATGGATTATTAAACATCCAAATCTGGCATTTGTGGTGTTTTGTTGTTTTTCTCGCAAGGCTAAATTGAGTCTTTAAATGAAAAGTATAAAATAAAAGTGCATAATAATATTAAATGTTAAATATAAATATGGTTGTGTTTTCCAGTTATGTGGAACTAACAAAAATGTATAAATGTTTTAATAGGCCATGAGATTAGAGCTGGTTAAAAAAAAAAAAATATATAGAAAATACTGATCCATAAAAATACAATATTTTAGGGAAATATTAAATCATTATAACACTTCATATGGAAACCAAGAAACCAAATCATTCAGCTTCCTAAGTCTTCCAAATAAATCTAAGTTATTTTCCCAGGCTCCCACAACTAATTTTAAAAATTTCTGCTGCTCTCCATCTGCTGAGCTGTCTATCTCTCCAATCCTTTGCACACCACAGCTGTTCCTCCTGTGAACCAGCCAAAAAGACTGCAAAGTTGGTGAGCAAAGCAGCCTTCTTTCCCAACCACCAGGCAGAGATCCCAGGGAGGCTGAGTGGCATAGCCAGGCTGTCAGGGCACTGGCTTGACCAGGTTTGCGGGGCAGTCAGGTATTTAGCTAGAAGCATTTCACAGAGTGCTTGACGAACTTTAAGGTTTCCTTAGCAACTCTGTTGGCTCCTGGTCTGGAGATTTGACTGAGCATCTCCCAAACTTTACAGATGGCTAAAGCAACTTGCTTCCCATGTAGCTGGCCTGCTTAATTGCCAGGCTCATTGGACCATTGACAGCCCCCAAAAGGTAGAAATAGAAGGTTTCCTGGAAGCAGCTAAATTCTAGTAGCAGTTCTAGGAACTACTGTCTGGTGATTGAATGTTCCCCTCTCTGACTCACAGAGCTCACTGAACTAACTTGCTGGTTTGCAGAAACCTAGTAAGAAATAAATTCATTAAAGAGCAGCTGGGGAAATTTGGAAACTCAGTGCAATCTTGCGGGGTTTCAGTTCCACTAAATAAAACACAGTACTTTTTAACTTGTCATTTTTTGAATTGGGTTGCAGTCATTTGGAAACTGTAGAAATGTTTTGCAGGTCAGACATTTTGTTCCTTAGGCAGCTCATGCCAGCACAATGTTATGAATGGCTCTGTAGACTTCTCCCTGAAAAAAAAAGTAGGAAAATTCAAAATTACAAGTTTTTTTTTTTACATATATAAATTATATAATTAGCTGCTTGCACTTATCTTAGTTACTTATTTTTCAGTAGATTCACTTACTGATAATTCTGTCCTTTTTTACCAGACATTCAAGGGGTATGAATTAAGACAAACATCCTAATCCTTACATTTATATTTTCTTTTAAAATCTTTTAGACAAAATCAGATTCTTACTCTATCTTCAGCCTTAAGCAGGATTTACTGTCACTACTACTGGTTACCACTATATGGTTAATGATTCTTTTTCTCTCCCTCATGAGATAGTAAAGTACTGGATATTCCCATTTTTTGTCCAGGGCTCTTAGAAGCACTAACTATAACACTGCTCAGCCTGTGCAGCCTGAATTCTGCTGCACTCCAAGTCTTAACCCTTAAGTGTCTATATCACTATATTTTTCCACCTGTCTGCACTCAGGTTGTCTACATTCCCAACCTGTCTTTTTATCTTCTATACTTGGTACTGCAACTGCTTGCAAGGAGAGACACCAAGCTGCTTTATCTAACCATCAATAATCACAAGGTAGTTCTCTAAGGCCAAACGGATATGTCTGGGGAACGTAAGCATCTGCTCAAGTATTCTGATAAGCTCAGGGACTCTTTCCCTCTATTGATTGTAAAAAAAAGTCTGGATGACTACAGATAACATTTGGTGAGATGAGTACCACACTGAATGATTTGTCCTAGAGCTCATAGAAGATGCAAATGCAAAGTGCATCTTATTACTTGCAAATTACACTCCTAATTATTAAAGTACAATCCTACCACAAAACCATCTTTCCTCTTTGTCCCTGTATTGTTCCCTGTCTCTATATTCTGTTACTGCTCTGTCTTACTTCCTATTTCTTCAACAAAGTGTATGCAATTTAAAGAGACAATAAACTCCTTAGAGTCTTTAGGCAAACCCTGGAGTCACTAGGTAAACACTTTCTATGATTATTGGAACATGGTAAAAGTATTAATGTTTTAACTTTTAATAGAATGCATTTCCCTAGTTAGTTTCCTAAGATACAATTAGTTTTGTTTGTTCCAAATGATCACTTGTTTAATTCATTCGCTGCTTCACTTACATGTAAAAATGGCTGCAGACAGAAACTCAACAATCCTTATGCCTCTGAGATGTGAATATGTTTGATATATTCTTTTCTCTGTGAAAAGTAATGACCTGGCAGAATGTGTATAGCCTTACTGCAAAAATCTAGGTGGTAAAATCTGTTTTGAGACAAACCATTCAGACCAGGACATTAACAAAGATCCCAAATTTTATTTTTATCTACCACTAAGGCTTATGCCTAAATAATTTATTTGGTTTAATGATTTTTTTTAAAACAAAATACAGTTTGTGTAGCTGTCTGAAATATAAATTGGAAGGAAATATAAATCGGAGAAATAAGATCGGTCAACAGAACAAGTAGTATCTCTGCTACAAATTTTTCCACATTTGAAAGACACTTTAAAAATCAAAACAAAACCAAACGAAAACAAAAACATAGCAACTTTGTAAATGTGCATTACAATGTATATATATTTCAGTAGATTTTCACTTGAAACAGGTATATAAATGCTAATATCCCTCCCCAGGGAGCATGCTCTTTTTTAAAAAAAATCATCATAAAATTCATGCCACTCATAATAGTTTGTTCAGTAACATTTTAGGTTGAAAAGTGTTGCAAGCTATTCAAACAAAACAAAGAATTATGTTACCATTTATATTCCTGAATGGATGGACTGATAGACAATTAACTAGATATGTCTATAAAATTACCTGGAATGGGATAACCAATTTCTTCTTTTCCCAATTAGGCTTTGTGTAGCAAGGAAAAAAGATGTAAAATATTAATTTAGATAAAGTTATTTCTTACTAATAAAGGGAAAGGCTATCAATTGAGTAACTGTTTCTTCATGTAATAATTCATAGTCTCAAAATTAACATATTAAACCTGGTCCTGGATGAAGACTGGGAGAGTTTATTTTAAACAGTAGTTGTAAGTTATTCTTGTGCTTTTTCCATATGTTAACATTTAAAAATATTTCAGAAATTGAAAATTTTTGGTAAGATTATGGACTTCTCAAGATTTGAGAAATTTGGAAAAGACTTTGTAAAAACTGATTTAAAAAAAATAAAAAGAAAAAAAATTTTGGGAATATCTCATGATTTTTTTACATGAATATTGAAACTTCAAGGGTCACAATTTAAGGTTGTTAACACAGACAAATCTTGTTTATCTACCATAAGTTGCCAGTACCAATGTATTCTAGGCAATCCAGTATTGAAAAAAATTGTGAGATGACAGCATTTCAAATAAAAATTATTTAAGCTATTTAATTTTCATTTCAGGATGATAAAAGGATAGTAAAGATCAATAATGGTATAGCAAATGAATTAGCAGGTACCCAGCAAGCGTAAGTAGTGCTATGATTCATTCAAAGTATTCATAATCAAGTATTAAATGTCAAAGGTAATTTGCACTAGTGCATAGCTGAAATCTCTACTTTTTTTTTCCCTGAACATGTGAAGGTTTTTGATTGTTTACAGCAACAGTACTTAGGTTATGGTACATGTATATAGCACTGCCATATATACTAGGTTCATAGTATCATAGAATCATAGAATTATACGTCCGTAAGGGACCTCTGGAGATCATCTAGTTCAACCCCGCTGCCAGAGCACAGTCACCCAGAGCAGGTTCCACAGGAACCCATCCAGGCAGGTTTGGAATGTCTCCAGAGAAGGAGACTCCACCACCTCCCTGGGCAACCTGTTCCACTGCTCTGCCACCCTCAAAGTAAAGAAATTCCTGCTCAGGTTTAGATGGAACTTCATTTACTCAAGTAAATAGACACCACTGAAAAGAGCCTGGCCTCATCTTCCTGACACCTACCCTTTAAGTATTTGTAAGTATTGATAAGGTTCCCCCTCAGCCGTCTTTTTTACAGACTAAAGAGACCCAATTCCCTCAGTCTTTCTTCATAGGAGAGGTGTTCCAGTCCCCTAATCATCTTAGTAGCCCTATGCTGCACCCTCTCCAGCAATTCCTTGTCCTTCTTGAGCTGGGGAGCCCAGAACTGGACAGAGTACTGCAGGTGGGCCTCACCAAGACAGAGTAGAGGGGGAGGATGACCTCCCTCCACCTGCTGGCCACACTCTTCTTGATGCACCCCAGGATACCATTGGCCTTCTTGGCCACAAGGGCACATTGCTGGCTCATGGCCATCCTGTTGTCCACCAGGACTCCCAGGTCCCTTTCCTCAGAGCTACTCTCCAGCAGGTCAGCCCCCAACCTGTACTAGTGTATGGGATTATTCCTCCCCAGGTGCAGCACCCTACACTTACCCTTATTGAATTTCATAAGATTTCTCTCTCCTGAACTCTCCAGCCTGTCCAGGTCTCTCTGGATGGCAGCATAGCCTTCTGGTGTGTCAGCCCTCTCTCCCAGCTTTGTGTCATCATGTTACTAAAACCATGGATCTGGACAGTGTAGATCTTCTAAATCACAATACTTCTTATTTAAGAGAATGCCCAAGCAGTAGCTCTCATAAGAACACATCACTCCAGCTTCAACTGGCTTAATCTTTTATCTAAGAGGAAATATTTTTCTTAATCATAGAATTGTCACGGTTGGAAGGGACCTTAACGATCATGTAGTTCCAACCCCCCTGCCATAGGCAGGGACACCTCCCACACATCAGGTTGCTCAGAACCCTATCTAGCCTGGCCTTAAAAATTGCCAGGGATGGGGCTTCCACCACCTGTCTGGGCAACCTGTTCCAGTGTCTCACCACTCTTATGCTGAAGAAATTCTTCCCAATGTCCTTTCTGAAATGACCCATCTCTAGTTTTAATCCATTCCCCCTAGTCCCACTATTGCCCAAAATCTTAAAAAGTCCCTCACCAGCTTTCTTGTAGGCCCCCTTAAAATACTGGTAATCCACAATAAGGTCTCCTTGGAGCCTTCTTTTCTTCAGACTGAACAACCCCAACTCTCTCAGTCTGTCTTCACAGGAGATGTGTTCCAGCCTTCTGATCATCCTTGTGGCCCTTCTCTGGACATGTTCCAGCACATCCATATCTATCCTGTAGTTGGAGCTCCAGAACTGGACACAGTACTTCAAGTGAGGTCTCATGAGAGCAGAGTAGAGGGGGAGAATCACCTCCCTCAACCTGCTGGACACACTTCTCGATGCAGCCCAGGATGCGGTTGGCTTTCTGGGCTGCAAGTACACACTGATGGCTTTTGTTGAGCCTCTCGTCCACCAACACCCCCAAGTCCTTTTACACAGGGCTGCTCCCAAGCCGGTCACTGCCAGCCTATATCGGTGCTTGGGATTGCCCCGACCCAGATGGAGGACCTTGCATTTTTTCTTGTTGAACTTCATGAGGTTGGCATGGGCCCACCTCTCCAGCCTGTCAAGGTCCCTCTGGATGGCCTCCTTCCCTCCAGGTGTCAGCTGCCCCACACAGCTTGGTGTTGGCAAACTTGCTGAGGGAGCACTCTATGCCACTGTCCATGTCACTGACGAAGATGTTAAACAAGACCGGTCCCAGTACTGATCCTTGAGGGATTTCACTTGTCACTGGTCTCCACTTGGACATGGACCCATTGATAGCCACTCTTTGGGTGCAGACAGTTCTTTATACACTGAATTGTCCATTCATCAAACCCATATTTTATCAGCTTGGAGACCAGGATGTCATGCAGGACGGTGTCAAAGGCTTTGCTCAGGTCCACGTAAATGGTGTCAGTTGCTCTCCCCTTGTCTATTGATGTTATGATTTTCTCATAGAAGGCCACCAGTTTTGTCAGGCACAATTTGCCCTTAGTGAAGCTATGTTGATTGTACCCAATCCCCTCTTCATTATTATTCTGCCTCAGCAGTGCCTCCAGAAGGATCTGCTCCATAATTTTACCAAGCACGGAGGTGAGACTGACTGGTCTATAGTACCCTGGTTCATCCTTCTTTCCCTTTTTGAAAATGGAGATTATGTTTCCTCTTTTCCAGTCAGTGGGGACTTCACCAGACTGCCATGACTTTTGGAATATAATAGAGAGCAGTTTAGCAACCTCACCCACCAGTTCCCTCAGTACCCATGGGTGTATCCCGTCGGGTACTATGAACTTGTACACTTTCAGGCTCATCAGATGGTTATGAACCTGATCTTCACTTACAATAGGCTGTTCTTTCCAACCCCTGCCATTATCTTCTGTGACTCCAGGAATGTGACTGGAGCCCTTGCCAGTGAGGACCGAGGAAAAGAAGTCATTGAGAACCTCGGCCTTTTCCATATCACTTGTCACGAGTTCTCCCGTTTCCTTTCTGAGGGCGCCCACACCCTCCTTAGTCTTCTTCTTGTGAACCCTCCATTAAATGCAAATTACTAATTTTCTAATAAACTATTATTTTACTCATTGAGAAACTCTGCAGGTATTAATCAGATTGGCGTCCCCCTCAGTTCAGAGAGAAACTGCAAGATAGGCTCTGTAACCTTCCTATAACCTGGGGTCACAAATTAAGCTGCTGAAGCAGAAAGCATATGGGTTGCCTGCCAGTACTAGAACCCTTTCAGATCACTAAGAAAAGTGTTAATCACTCAAGATAAAATATAAGTTAAAATTACAAGCTCATTTTTTATTGCCTTATTCTGCAAAATATAAGTAAGGATATAGAGAGCAAGTAACAATAGTTGTATACTGTTAGCAGCTTACTGGATAGTCTTGGGACAATGAGAGAAGAATATTTGGATTTTTTTTAATACATATCCTATTTAACAATAAAATACGTTGTCTTTCTTTGAGTTTATTAAAGCTGTTAAATATATGCAGTGTTGTAGCAGAGGAACAAGCTTATTTCAATGTATTTTTTTTTTGGTCTTTGATGCTTGGGTGGTTTTTTCACCTGGTTTTATTTTTTCTTGCGTAGATGCAAATTATTTTTCAAAACATATGTGACAAATAACCAAATCTGACCTGGGATATCTTACATTTATGCTAAACAGGTACCAGGAATCCAATAAGAGTGAAATAACACAGAATCATGTCCCACTTGGATACAATGAACCATAGGGTTAATCCAGTCTGATGCTGCATGTTATGCATAGAAGCCCATTCTTTAACAGTATGGTTTTCTATGTTTACAATTAACTAGATGAACATTATAATTAATCCTCTTGAGTGAAAAATGTGATTTTCTACAAACTTACCAATCATTCAACAGAAATTAAATAACAAAAAGAAATCACAAAGAACACCACGCTTTAGACCCACAAGTAGGAATGCAGTAATAGAGGAACCTGGTCCCCCTGATTTCCTCTGCAAAGGAAACCTATAAAGGACATAAAAGTCAGTAGTAGTATAAAATTCTAATTTGAAACAATTTCCTAGGAAATTATAGGATTTGCTATGTTGCATCTATGTCTCATGCCTTGCTGGTTCCAAAGGACAATGCACTATTGCTACCAAGACACACTGTAGCAAACTCCTGGCCCTCAGAGACAGTCTTCAGACTGATTCCCTATTTTCCAAGAGACAGATTAATCCCTTCTGATACATAAAAAAATCACAAATGACACTTTCTGTGTCAATCTTCACAATTTTTATGTTGTGCTGCCCTTTGAAATGAGAACAGATTAATTTGAAAGCATTAAGATACTCTGGGTCTGATTAAAAAACCTTGCAAATATAAATGGGAGGCACAAATGCTCTAAATAACAGCTCATGAAGATAATTCACCTTACAATGCAGCTTGTTCTTCACTTGTGCTAGAGACAGCTGAGTAAGTCTAATCCACGTTTACTGCCTAACTAGGTATTTGTTGACTGTAATGGGAGCTTAAACAGGTACCTTATCTGCACGTGTGGAAATATGGATTTTACTGCCTTAATGTTGAAATTAACTATCCCACTGTAGGTGTCCCAAAGTGGACTTCTGGAAAATGAAGAAGAGAAACCACATGCATTCCTTTTAACTTGGAATCATGTGATGATTAAGTGTAAAATTTAGAAACAGTCGTGTAATTTATTTGTTCAATGCAATGATAATAACCTTTTATAATTTTACTATAATAGTACTGAATGCCACTTTGAATATTTGTCTTCAGCTTGCATTTTATTTCTTCATAACATGAACTAAAGCACAGCAAGTCCCATTTTTGGAAGCTGTTGACCTAAAATCATACAAGTAGCTCACAACAGATTTTCGGAGAGGTTCTATATCTAAGCCCAACTAATTTTCTCACTCTTTGAAACAGCAACTAAACTAGTAGAGATTGTCAAAGGAGAAGAGTGGAAATGAGGCAAAATATAACCCCTGAAGGCCTCTGAAGTATTTTTAGTGCTTCCTGCCAGGGGCCACCATCAAACAATGCAGAATGCATATTTTTTATGGAGCTAAGTAACTGATTCTACTATTTGTTTTTATAGACTTTGCAAAACAAGGTTCAGAAGAGAAAGGCACATCTGGTTGGATGATGGAGCGATGCCTCTCTGATTCTTTTACTTCCAAAGTGCTGGTAATTACTGTATTCAGGAAATAAGACATTCCTGAAGTCTATAAAAAACTAATATGAAAGACTATTTTTCCTGTTTTACTTAACTTAAAACTTTACTTAACTTTTGTTGAAGGTAATAGAACCATGCATATTTGTATTATCAAATGTTTGATCCTTAATAATTTGCTTTAAGAGGGCTTAAATTCTTTCTAAATGTGACATATTCTGTACAAAATCCCACGATTTACTTAATCTTCAAGTTATTTTTATTCCCTGTTTTTATGCCCTTGAGTGTTACTCTTACACATCAGTTACCATTTTAATGAAAATTGTTTGGGACTAAGTCTTGGGAAGTTTATTTAAAGAAAAAATGAAGAAAAAGGTGCTATAGAAGTTGTGTTTCAATCTGGCAAGAAGCTGGAAGGCAGAAAAAGGCAAATGTTTTTTATTCCTACTGGTTACATCAGCTACTACCATGTGAATGGCTTCTTTTTCTTTTTCTTTTTTTCTTGTAGCTGTGAGCAAAACTGTCAGGGGAAACTGTCTTAACCATTTTGCTTATCCAAAAGTACAAAACATTCCGGAATCTTCTTTAACTTTAGGGGTCTGATGGGAGTAGAACACTTTCAAAATGTTATTTTCCACCTGTGTTCTCCAACTTTTAGAATTTTAGTCCAAATCCCAGTGCGCTTTCATTGCTGCAGTGCCAGTGTGCCTCTGTCATTCTAAGAGCTTTCTGTTCATTATGACTTCCAGTATATAGCTCTCCTCACTCTTAGATGTTATTCATGGCAATAAAAGCAATTTATGTGACTCTTTATTTAATGGTAGACAGGTATTAATTCAAGATCTGTAAAACTAGGGTGGAACCTTATAAACGCGTAACTGCAAAGACTGTTACTAACAAATATTTACACTGAAATTATTAGGTGATTCATAACATCAGTTCATATAGAATTTGATTGGTATTTCTTCCTAGACTTAAGGGATCACAGAACATAATTAAGAATACTTAGAAACACAAAATTATTCCCAAAGTTCTTGGTCTATGAGTGAAAATAACTTTTGACTATAAATGTATTCTAATTTTCTATTATTCAGCAAATAAAACAGTTCCACAGTACACACAATGATAAAAACAGTTTTCAAGTTTATATCTTCATACACTCATGTGTCTCTATAGAAAAACGTAGAAAATAATTTGTTGAAAGAAGCAATTTAAGGAGTGGTATAATTTTCATAAGAAAAACAAAATCTTTCATTAAACCTTTGTGTTCCCACTGCTAAAGTTTTATTGCTTGTTTGTTTTCCTCCTTTCTTTGAATGCAGACTGCATGTTTATGTTCATAACTTTGACATAAATATGCAGATGTTTTCAAATGTGAGCAGTGCTCTGTAGCACGTATTTGTTTACAGGCTTGCCAATACAATATATGAAATTGGGAAATAGGGAAAAAGACAGTAATCAACAGAAACTTCATGCTCTTGGTTTACTGTGTGGAGTGGGAGCCCTTTTTTAAAAAATCAGTTTTTGTGTTAAAGTTTCAAATTTATCTGCCCTAACAGCAAGGAAATTGAAAAGCTTTTGCAAAATCTGTCTTTCAAGCAATGGCAAAGAGCTTTTACAGGTAAGTAATGGGGTTTTGAGCCTTCTGTTCCATTTTTTATAAGGGTACTGAAATTGTGTGATCAAGAGCAAAACTAATCTTTGATAACATAATATAAAGGATGTAGGCAGTTCTGGCTCAGTATCAGATAAACATTTACTCTGGGAATCCATGTAAATCAGAGGAATCACGATTTGTGAGTCTTGGCCTTAGACGTGCTTAATCAGGCAGAATATTCTATTAATGAATTTTGAATAGTCATGACAAAAGTAATTACTTTAAAGATGGGCAAAGAATTTTGGCAGGAAAAGAGGTGACATTTTATAATGGTAAATAATATCTCTCTTCCACAATATGCAACAGTACTGTACTATATGCACTGCATGCCAAAATGGAATGGATTATGCATTAAAGGCATCAAATAAGAATTGTAATGTAAAGGTTTTTCACAGTTCTGAGGTCTTGTAGTTATTCTTCACAAAAAACATAGAGGACTGATCTCACAGTGTCAGGTTTGAGGTGTTTTATTTTGTTTTGTAGTTGGAGATTTTTTGTTTGTTTTGGTTTTGTTTTTAACTAAAGTAGAGGTTAATTCAAGGAGAGCAAATATGGATTGAGAATAAAGCACTGATTGGGATTTGTTGTAAGGCAATTGCAGACTGCCCATCTTAGCTGTACCTCAAATTTGAGTTCAAATTCTTCAAGGTCATCTTCTTTGCTTTTAAATACAATGTAAATCCAATTAAAAGCCTTGCTATATAAACCCATTCCTCAGGATTAAAAAACGTATGAATCGCGCTCCACAGGATTGTTTTGCTAATTACTCAATGCTTTTGCTCCCAGTCTCTGGCTGAATGATATCAGCCTTTCCTTTATATTATCTATTCAGAGTTCAGATTTTTTAGGGAGGCTAATCACTTACTGAAAGGCTGTAGAATTTGTGTGGGATCAGAACTGATTATACTCTCATTTGAAATTACCGAGATATCGCATATGAAATATTAAATAATAGGTACAATAATAATTATTATTATCCAAATCCACAGCAGAATATTGTGCAAGAACTCACAAGTACCCAGTTCCCTGCCTTGTATTTAAACTGTTAGAACATGTTATTTTTCTCTTTTTGAATGATAGTGAACACATAGCAATTCTCAAACTAGGAACCTAAACCATAACTAAGTACTGTATATAAGTGATATGAAATAATGTAATGCTCTTGGGATGGAAAACTAGAGAAACTTTGTGTAGGCTAGGCTTCAGATTCCAAGCTAACCAAAATCAAGGACTGTAACCATTATAATGCTGTGGTCTGTATTTGTAGCCAGAGCAGTGTTGATAACACATCAGTGTTTTCATAGAATCATAGAATCATAGAATCCTAGGGTTGGAAGGGACCTTAGTAGATCATCTAGTCCAACCCCCCTGCCAGAGCAGGGCCACCTTAGAGCAGGTTACACAGGAACGCGTCCAGGCGGGTTTTGAATGTCTCCAGAGACGGAGACTCCACCACCTCCCTGGGCAGCTTGTTCCAGTGCTCTGCTCTCTGTTTTGTCTGCTTCTGAGCTGTACTTACAGAGCAGCAAAGCTGACTCTCCAAAACCTCCCTTCCCAACAAAGACCAGTAGGGTGGGGGTGGGCAAGAGATTGGGAAGGGACACAGCTGGGACAGCTGACCCAAACTGTCCAAAGGAATATTCCATACCATATGATGCCATGCACAACAGTAAAATCTGAGGTAAAGGGGAGAGAGATGAAATTGCTATAAAGGTGTTTCTCTTCTGAAGCAACTGCTATGTGTATTGAGGTCCAAGTTCACGGGAAGTGACTAGACATCGCCTGTTGGTGCAAAGTAAATAATAAATATTTTTATTTTATTTCACTTCCGGATGTGGCCTTTGCTTTTCTTCATTAAACTGCCTTTATCTTGACCCATGAGTCTTTAATCTTGTTTTCTCTCCTGTCCTGCTGAGGAAAGGGAGCAAGAGAATGGCTTTGTGGGCACTTAGCAGCTAGACAAGGNTAAACCTTTAGCAACAGAAAATAATAGGAAATATTAAACAGTAGTGAATTAGATTACAACTATTTCCAAAAAAACATTAAATAGATTTGGAATCAGAGTTCTTGTTTTGATGCACATTATGAAAACTATATATTCATTACTACTAGTAAAAACTCCTCCTAAAGCAGTAAAGAACTTCACCTTTGGAAAATATTTTTTTAAATAACTATTTAAAAATTCAATAGGTGAAAATAATTTTAAACCATTAGCATAATTTATTGTTTATTTGTACATNGTGCTCTGCTCTCTGTTTTGTCTGCTTCTGAGCTGTACTTACAGAGCAGCAAAGCTGTCTCTCCAAAACCTCCCTTCCCAACAAAGACCAGTAGGGTGGGGGTGGGCAAGAGATTGGGAAGGGACACAGCTGGGACAGCTGACCCAAACTGTCCAAAGGAATATTCCATACCATATGATGCCATGCACAACAGTAAAATCTGAGGTAAAGGGGAGAGAGATGAAATTGCTATAAAGGTGTTTCTCTTCTGAAGCAACTGCTATGTGTATTGAGGTCCAAGTTCACGGGAAGTGACTAGACATCGCCTGTTGGTGCAAAGTAAATAATAAATATTTTTATTTTATTTCACTTCCGGATGTGGCCTTTGCTTTTCTTCATTAAACTGCCTTTATCTTGACCCATGAGTCTTTAATCTTGTTTTCTCTCCTGTCCTGCTGAGGAAAGGGAGCAAGAGAATGGCTTTGTGGGCACTTAGCAGCTAGACAAGGTGAACTCACAACACCAATTAAAAAGAAAAGAAAAGTTTTTAACGATTGGATACACATAAAAGAGATCATCATGGAACTATAAAATGAATCTTGACAGGTTATGCAGTCTAATGCACAATCACTGACATATAGTTAGATCAACATCCATTTGTTAAATCCCTTCTTAAAAACTTATACCAAAAGAGCTTTTGCAGTTTCCTTTAACCATAAGACTGCTGGTGGAGAGCAAATTAGTATTGTGTCAAGAGGACATTCATAACATATCATCATAACAGATGATGCCTTATAATGAAAGTAAAAAAACTTTTGCAAAGGTGAAGAAAGGTGAACTTGCTTTGGCTGTGACTGCATTTTTCTGAATGAGAGAGANAATATTTTTTTAAATAACTATTTAAAAATTCAATAGGTGAAAATAATTTTAAACCATTAGCATAATTTATTGTTTATTTGTACATTTAAAGGTAAGAAAAGGGATTAAATGAGGTACTTCACAACTGGCTGCTCCAGAGGGAAAAATCACTGCATTTCAAACCTGTTAAATTGATTGTTGTAATCTCATTGTGGGATCGTACTGTTTCTTCTGTTTGTTGTGTGTCTGGTCACACGTTAGTCCATAAATATTTTAGTACATTTTTTTCATTTTCTTGTGGCTTTTTTTAAATTCTATTTTTTTTATTATGTACAAATGACAAGTATCTAATATTGTGGAATTTTACTTGTCTGACTAGGGGAACTATGCATGCTGTAATGCATATTAGTATAGATTAATAATTTTTTCTGAATCTCAGGTGACATTACCTCTGCTTCAATTAGACAAAAGGCTGTAAAAGGAATCATTAAGTCAATGTGCTTTCACCATTTCCTGAAAATTTACGTAATTCATCCTTTAAATTCTTTTTCTTAGTATGTATGAGATAGTTGTCATTGCAATGCTATTGCATTACTCTCTGAAACATTTAGAACACACCCTGAATAAAATACATTGCACAAATTACAGTGAAGTGCAATTGAGTTTGAGCACTTTTATTGAAGTGAAACAAATGGTTGAAGATAGTGCCAAAATTAGATTTTTAAAAGCCAAAGAAATTATGAGAAAAAATAATTCTAATATTTCAATCAATAGAATATGCTATCTGGTGACAAAGCTTTCGTTAATAGATATCCGTTCAGTTGACCAACGACAAGAAACCCACACCTTTTGGGAGTTAAAGATATATACAAAATACATAAAGTTACGATAAGTTCATAAACTTTTTAGTATGTTTAAGGGGAAGCAATATCCTGTCAGATACGATGTAACACTAATACCACATGACAAGTTGTAATTCAGTGCAACATGATTTGTTGTGCTAATAAAATACAACTTGTAAATGTATATTACCTATGGCAAACTAAGTCCTGTCAAAAGTAATGAAAATTAAAATACTTGCCTGTCACAGATGAGTAGAACTTATTTTTGTGCTTTTCCTTTCTGACATGTAAACATATTGTGGTACTGATAAGGTACAGCTAAAAAATACTTCTGTGTAAAAAAGTGGAATTTAGAGGAAGATCAAAGCAGTTTGCAGAAAATTAGAATTTATGGTAGGGAGGTGAAGGATGAAAATGTTGCGCTTGGCTGGCTGAGGTCAGCTGTAACATGACATAACCTATACACCTGCAGTGGGATGCTACCGAGTTTCTCATATCATATCTGACTACTGTCCTCAAAAACACTGTTGTCAAAAGAGATTCAGCTGAAATAAAATGTTGATTAACAGACATGGTGACATTTTTCCCATACATAGTACCTGTGGCAGTTCTACATCTGGCTGGTATTTGGGAGATATTTCGGGTATTTTTCCAGTTCATCTCCAGTTGAAGATAACTAATATGCTAACTATAAAGGATTGCTGGAAGCTAAGCCCCAGGCTTGGCATAGACTTCAGCTGGTGGTTAATCTGACCAGACTTACAAATAAGGGAGTGGTATAAGAAATGGTTTCTGAACATTGTGTTCTTGGGAACAGCAGCATGTGTACCAGCAAAGGTGACTGCTAGAACACTTTTTGCCTACTTCCAAAAGTTTAATACTTTGGTACTCTTTTCTAACTCCTCTAAAACTTCATCTATATACCCCTATACATATCGGTGTACACACCTAAGCTGTTCCCTTGTCATTTAAGTTCCAGCCAGCATTGCTTTTGTAACTGCTATCTACTTCAAATCGTTCTCGCTGGTTTAATTTTAGCTTTTGTAGCAGGTAAGCTTTCTTTTTCTTACTAAAATATTTTAACTAAGGAATTCCTTATACTTTTGTTATGTCTAAAGAATCGATTGAAGATTAAGAATGATCACTACATATATATTATCTGCACACATGCAAGCTTACAAATACACACACATATATATAAGTATATACGTATTTTAATAACCATTGTAATCATATCCAATTTGCAGATCCACAGCTCCCTTATCCTTCAAGGAAGGGCACACAGCTTCCAGAGATGTTTCAATAACTCAGCAACAGAGCTTTTTTAAAGTAAAGAAGCTCCGCTGCAGACCACTATAGAGCTCAGCATCTGTGCCAGAGGACCACTCATGAAAAGGTCTGGTTTTCCCAGGAAAGTGCCACAATGGCAGAAGTTTGCATATGCAAAGGCAAAGGTAATGGTATAGGCTGGAATTGTGCTGGCACTCATGATCTAGGAAGAATATAAGTATTAAACCTCTAGTTAAGGGACTTGGATTTCCCACTTGACAGGCAATCCTGATCCTCACCAGTGCAACATTTGATTGGCTGGATCATAGATAGAGTTCCCAAATATTTCTGCTTAGTGAAACGAGTAAGAGATAAGGCTTTATTTTTCTTTAAATCCCTTAATGGTTGATAAAAATGGTATGGCTAGGTGTTTTTTTGTTTTTTCTTTTTTTTTTTTTTTGTGGGGGAGCTTGGTTGATTTTGGTTTGGGGTTTTTATTTTGTTTTGTTTTGTTTATTTTCTTTAAGATCCTTCATTTTTTTCTTTTATTGGCATAAATACCGGTCCATGGAAAAGATTGGAAAATCTTCCATTCACTTCAAGCAGTCCAGTTGTTGTCCTTTTTTGCCCTGATGTTACAAGTAGGGTCACAAAACTAATTTCACAAAATCCCTATATGAGCGCAGTAATAGTACATATGTTTGAATTGCATTATCAATTCATTGTTATTGTCTGGTGGACACTTCTATGGCAAAAGGTTTTTGACAGAACTTTTAATCCTTATATCTAGTGATTAAAAAGCTTCTTTTCATAAAAAAGATATTTACCTACTACACGTGATAGATACATTAAATGATTTTCTTCACTCTCTAGTGATAGGAGACAGTGTTTCAGAGGAATCTGGAGAAAGACTAACTGCTGTCTTGTTTACATTGGTTGAAGTGAGAAGCAACCTTATTGTAAGTAATGCAGTTATTTTAGTTTAAAGATTAAACGCGTATACCGAGTATCAGAAACTAAATGTCAATCCTGTGTCATGGTAATGAACAGAAGTTTGAACTGAACTGAAAGGTAAGGGAAGAGAATCAGACTCCTTAAAGGCCAGATTAATAACTCCTGATGAGCAAAACACTGGAGAGCTTGACTAAGTAATTTGAAAGTAATTTGTATTCAAATTAATGTTTAATTTGTTCTTACACAAAAGCTTCTCTTTTTCTTCACCTACACCTGGCCATTATCACCTCAGAAAGAGTAGATGAACACTGCAAATGGTCACAAATCAGACCATTCAGTGGATGAAGCTTTCTAAAAGTATGAGATCTCCCTCCTAAGAATGTTTCAGTGATCCCATACCATGACCGTGAACTGCTTCGTAACAGCTCGGCAGTGTCAGCAAAGTGAAAATTTTAGTAGGTTTTAAATAATTTTGTCTTTTAATCAGGAGGAGTCATCAGAAAATCAGGACAAGGAGAACATGGAAATATATAAAATTTGCTGATGTACTATTGAGCAGTTTGACGGTAATCATGTTTTTATTCATAATGAAATGCTTTATATTTTCATATCATAATTGCAATAGAACAATTGTCTTAATACTTGTGGTCATTAATGTTCACTTCGTTATAACAACAGCTACTGTAAGAAACTTGTGAAAATTTATCTTTCATTGCATCACATCTAAAAATACAAACTAAATTTCTATTAAATGGAAAATTAAAATTTTAATTCACAACATTATAACTTACTCTTACCTTTAGTTTCTACATGTAAAAATGTCTCAGATTTATGTCCTGACAAAATAAGACTTGGAGTGGAGAAAAGATGTTAGAACCCAGTAACAAACAGACACATATTGAGATTTGCAATTAAACTCAAATAGGAAATTAAATGTTATGACACTGATAACATGTCTGGAAAAGACCACTTCTTATTTTCCTAATTAAAAATTTCAAGTGCAGTATTTAAGAAAACTAAATTGAGTTGCAGAAAAACAGATTGTTATTTTTTTTTAAATAAAACCTCCCTCATGAATTGAAAATGCTTTTTTATTCTACAGTGGACAACTTATTACTTGTAGATTCAGAATTGGAAAGAAAATAGGCTTTATATACGCTACATGAAAATTATTTCCTGTTAATTGGTTGGGAAATAAGCAGTTGTGAATTTATGAAGATGTAATCCTTAAATCTGTTGAATTGTGATTGCTTTCATTACGTGAGACTGATTTCTCACACAAGAGAGATCACTTCCTCGCATTGCTATTATATTGAGATTGAAATAGTTGTTTACCATCACCATTTACTGCAGACTGTAGCACCTCAATACCCCAAAATTCTAATTCTTTTACATTATCTTTTCACGAGCTAAGTCTGGTAAGGAGCAAAATTAAAACATCCATAAAAATAAGTGGAAACACTTTTTTTAGGATAACTAGAGAAGTAAAACATATTGAAATAGAACTATGGGGAGTATTTCAACCATAATTAAGGGCTTCTTGCAACATGATTGCAGAAGGCAAATGAAACTAAAATCTAATTATCGGGAATGGATAGTTTGTAATAGGATGAAGAGAGGAAAATGAGACTATTTAACATTTATTTCAGTTTTGCCTTAAATGACTGGAAAAGGAGCCTGGGATGCAGGGCAAAACTTTTGCTGAATTTATGAGGAGACTATTTTGGATATAAACTATAATACACATATTACAATATAAAGAGAAATACTATCTTCAAAAAGAAAATAAATGTCAAATTCACGTTGTTCAATTTATCTATAGGCTTTTTCACTGTGTGGTGGAACCTCACAAAACCAAGCCAGATGAATTAAAAATGGGATTTATTTTTAAAATACGTTAACAAAAGCAAACTAAGTTTTACTCTAACCAAAAAAGCTTTGAGATTCTAACAAACAATTCTAGATTCTAGCAACCCACACGTTCAGAATGTCGATCAAGAGTTAATACTACAAAACTAACTTAAGAATTCTTAAGGTTTATGGCTAATGACGCAGAATGTGCAATCACTCATCTAATAAGGGAGGGCTCTAAACATTGAGGAGTTTCCTTGGGTGGTGTCCTGACACAAAGGGACAGTTCCCGAGCATAGAGCTGCTGTTATGAGGAGGAAAGACCCCAGATGGCTCTCTGGCAGGACTCCATTTATACCATAGCTGAATTTGAACTGTGGTCAAATATGATCATGTGGACCCCCCATTGGCTGAGAATCCCAAATTCCTCACTTTTTGACCGAAAAGTATATGTACTGACCACCGTCATGTGAGTGTGACAAGAGCTATGGAGGGAAGTTTTTGCAGGTTTTTGTTGGATCTTTTTTAGGTCTTTTTCAGGTCTTTGTCAGGGCTGGTCCATCTGCCACACACAGCTATATCTCTTATGAACAAATGCTCATTTGTTCAGTTTCCTCCATTCTTTATAAACAGTATTTTGTACTTCCACTTTTCACTTGGGATTCCAATGGTGGGCTTAATTTACCACTTCTGCCACAGATTTCCAATATGACATAACACAAGACATCTGGAAGGAATCACCTAGAAGTGACACTTCCCAGCTCTCTGCATTGCATGGAGTAAATGAGACTCCTCATTCTAATGCTGTACATGAAAGGCAGGAGGCAGGAAGCAGGAAGCATTGTCTTCTCCTCACTTCACTAAGAGCTAAGGAACCAAGATACATCACTTAGAGGGGGACCCAGCTTTCCTGTAGCTAAAATTAAGTGAGATGAATTATTGCTTCTCTCAAATGCAGATTGACTATTTCAGTTTCTAAACTAGCACATAAATGGATGAAGTCTTTCGTATTTCAATTACCTTCTAATCCCTTGCCGACTTTCTGTTTTCTTCTTAGTATGCTCATTGCGATTTATCACCAACCACAATAGATAGTCTCCCATCTACAAACATGGTCAAAGAAGAATATGCCACTGTATTTCCTTTATACAGTGTCATAGATGAGATCACTCTCAGACCATGAACATATATATGAAACTGTATGTCAGGAAACACTTTTTATATTTACTAATAAAAAAGGAAGATAATGATCTTTTAATGATCTTTTTTAATGTTAAAAAAAGCCTTTTCAGAATGCAAAATAAAAGAAAGAAGTCCTTACTTTGTCGACAAGGAGCTAAAACGGAGAATGACTCAGATTCCTTCTTCCAGAGGAACTTTTGTTTTGATTTTGTTTCTTTCTCTTTAATATAGAAACAAGATACATTAGACAAATTAGGTTTAAAAATCTTAATATAACAGAGAGGCAATTTAAAAGTGTAAGTTCAGTCACTTGGGGTTTATCTTCAAGTAAAAAGTATTTCTGAAATGGGAAATGATAGCTGTCTTAAATAAATATGTAGTACTGTTTAAATATGGTCATCTTTTGTTCTAAGAAGTATCAAACAAAGTTAAGTATATATGTGACTACCCAGTGTCAATAGAATGCAAAGTTAAAGGTGTCAACTGAAAAATATTTTCATGATGGGATTCAAACAATTGACTCATCTTTTAAGATTAGTTGATAGTGAGAAATTCCAAAGACCAATTGTAAAAGAGTGTCTTTTAATGAGGTAAACTACAGCAAGCTTGCTGCATTTAGTAGTAATATCTTTTTTTTTTTTATGATCTTATGCAACAAAATAATAAGTTTGATCAGAACCTTAGAATAATCAGACACAAATCAAGCCATTTCAGTTTAAGAAAACCAAGTAATAAAGGTATTCTGTTGCAAGTTAATATTCAAGGATCACCTCCTCCAAGCTCAGGAGCAATACATTCCAGCGTAGCCTGGGGGGAACAAAAAAGCCATGAAGCCTACATTGGCAAACAAGGAACTCCTGAACAAACTCAAAAAGAAAAATGAGGCCGACAGAGGGTGGAAGCAAGGACAGGTAGCCTGGGGGGAACAGAGAGAAATTGTCTGAGCAGCCAGGGATCACCTTAGGAAAGCTAAAGCTGAGATAGATTTAAATCTGTCCAGGGATTTCAAGGGCAATAAGAAACGCTTCTATAGGAACGTCACTGATAAAAGGAAGATTAGGCAAAATGTGAGCTCTCTCCGTAAGGAAACAGGAGACCTGGTAATCCCAGATATGGAGAAAACTGAGGTACCCAATGACTTTCTTTCCCTCAGTCTTCACTAGCAAGTGTTCTAGCCACACCACCCAATTCACAAACGGTAAAGGCAGGAACTGGGAGAATGAAAAATGACCCAATGTAAAGAAGACAAAATTCAAGACCATCTAAGGAACCTGAAGGTGAACAAGTCCATGGGACCTGAGGAGATACATACATGGGTCCTGACGGAACTGGGGGATAAATTTGATAAACAACCTTCCATCATATTTGAGAAGTCATGGCAGTTCAATGAAGTTCCCATTGACTGGAAAAGGGTAAACATAAACCCCATTTTTAAAAAGGGAAAAAAAGAAGACCCAGGGAACTACAGGCCAGTCAGTCTCACTTCTGTGACCAGCAAGATCAGGGAGCAGATTCCCTAGAATGCATGCTAACAGACATGGAAAAGAAGGAGGTGATTGGTGACAGCCAACATGACTTCATTAAGGGCAAATTGTGACTGACAAAGCTGGTGGCCTAATACAGCAGTGTGACAGCATTGGTGGATAAAGGAAGAGCAACTGAGATCATCTACCTGGACTTGTACAAAGCATTTGACACTGTCCCGCACAACACCCTTGTCTCTAAATTGGAGACACATGGATTGGATGGATGGATGGATCCACTCAGTGGATAAGGAACTGTCTGGATGGTCACACTCAAAGAGTTGCGGTCAATGGTTTCTTGTCCAAGGGGAGAACAGTGCGGAGTGGCATTCCTCAGGGGTCTGTATTGGGACTGGTGTTGTTGAACATCTTTGTTGGTGACATGGAGAGTGGGATAGAGTGCACCCTCAGCAAATTTGCTGATGACACCAAGCTATGTGGAGTGGTCAACACACTGGAGGGAAACAATACCATCCAGAGGAACATGGACAGGCTTGTCCATGAAGTTCATCAAGTTCAGCCAGGCCAAGTGCAAGGTACGGCATGTGGGTTGGGGCAATCCCAAGGACAAACACAGTCTGGGTGGAGAAAGGCTTGAGAGCAGCCTTGAGGAGAAGGACTTGAGCGTGTTGGTGGATAAGAAGCTCAGCATGAGCCAGTAATGTGCACTCAGAACCCAGGAAGCCTACCACATCCTGGGCTGCATCAGAAGAAGTGTGGCCATCAGGTCAAGGGAGGAGATTCTGCCCCTCTGTTCCACTCTGGTGGGATCCCACTTGGAGTACTGTGTCCATCTCTGGGGCCCACAGAAAAGAAGGACACGGACCTGTTGGAGTGAGTCCAGAGGAGGGCCACAAAGATTATCAGAGTGATGGGGCACCTCTCCTATGAAGACAGGCTGAGAGAGTTGGGGTTGTTTAGTCTGGAGAAGGTAAGTCTCTGGGGAGACCTTATAGCAGCCTTCCAGTACCTAAAGGGTGCCAACAGGAAGGATGAGGAGGGAATCTTTATCAGGGAGTGAAGTGATAGGATGAGAGGTAACGTTTTTAAACTGAAAGAGGGAAGATTCAGGTCAGATATTAGGAATAAATACTAACTTGTGAGGGTAGTGAGAGACTGGACCATGTTTCCCACAGAAGTTGTGGATGCCCTCTCCCTGATAGTTTTCAAGGCCAGGTCAAACCTGTTCTAGAGGGAGGTGTCCCTGCCCATGGCAGGGGGGTTTGAACTAGTTGAGCTTTAAGGTCCCTTCCAACCCAAACCATTCTATGATTCTATGATTAGTTAAAAGCAGGTAAGTGCTGTATTAGGAAAAAAGAGATGCCTAAGTTTTCACTCATTTGAGGAGACATATATTAGAAGATATATACATAGAAGGGTTTTAAAGGAGAGTTTTTGGAACAACCTGGTGAAAAAGATGAAAAAATAATTTTGATAAGGAACTTAAGTCTAAGATGAAAAATAAATTTCATTCATAAGCTATGAATGTGACTGAAAAATTAATATTCTTATCATGTTCTTTTGCAAACTGAATAAACTCATAGGTGCTACTCAGAATTTCTTTTCTGTAATTCAGTGTTTTCTATTATGCTTCCTAATATTTTAACCAAAGGAAAAGGAAGGACATTGACCCATCTTCATTTTATTGTTTATTGTAACCAAAATCCTTAAACCGTCAGCAGAAAATATGTAAAACTATTTATGTACAAATGAAACACTTCTTGGCTTATAATCTGCTTTAGTTTATAATAAGTAGCATGAATTTGAAAATATCTGGAAGACTCAGATTTTTGTTTTATTTTTAACAGGATGCACACAAAATTAACATCCCTTTGTAATGAAAATACTAAAATTCTAGATTTTTTTTACTTTCAAGATATGTTTTAACATTATTCTATTAACTCTAATTTAGACAAAAAATATTTTTGATAGCTGAAGAGTACAAAAATGCATCGTTTCTTATGGCACTGCTAACATCTAAAACATGAAGACTTTAAATTAGACTTTAAATACAGCTCTGTAGCTAGAGGTCAAAAATTTATATGCGTTCTTCAATAAGCATATAATGAAAATAAAGATTATAAAGGAGAAAATGCATTCAGCAATTATACCCTGCACAAAAGTTATAAGAATGATTTTTAAATAGTTTTTTTATATATTTAAGTTAAAAATAGTGTCTGAATAAGGAATTAATTCTGTATCATTATTACTTTACATATTTTTTGCTTTTTTTTGACTTTCATTAAATGCAAAATTTTATTGGAAGAAGGAAGGTCATACAAATAAGTTCATACCAGAATATCAGCTACGTCTGATGGCCCACAAAAAAATCTTGTGGCCCACAAACAAGTAGGGTCCAATTTATGTGAATAATTAAGTCAAGTGACACTGACACACACACCTTTGTCTTTGGCTTTCTAACCTTGAGAGAAGAGCTTTATACAGGGTTTCTGCTGAGCACAGAGGACTTTTTTTTGACACAGGCAATCTATGAGAGAGGCTGTGCTGCTGTTGTTTCTTATGAATAAAGAAGAATTGGGTCACTGAGGCAAGCAGCTCCAGCGTTGGCATGATCCACAGTGGCAAGGTCTAGCACAGTGTACAGTGAGGTTTCCTAAACTGGGGGAACCCCAAGGGGACCTTCCAGGAGCCTGCAGCTCATGTGGCAGTGGCTGACGAGACCTGAGCAGGTCCAGGAGCAGCAGCCAAACCCCCCCACGCACGTCTAAATGAAGTCCTTGGGGAACACTAGCCCCCAGGACAGGCAAACAGGGTGTGGCACGGCAATTTGCAGGGCAGTTTGCATGGAAGTGTGTGCAGGAAGGGTGCTGTAGCTCTGCCAGCTCAACAAGAGAGCAGTGGTATCCACCCATCAGAAAGTTTCCCAGACAGATCCGGTGAGAAGATGCTGTCACTCAGGTGTCAGGCTGCAGGGTGTGCCCTGCTGTTACTCCAGTATGGGATGGCAGCAGTGAGCACACCAGTGGGAGGTGTGCCCAGGTAGAGGAACTCCTCTGCTTAGTTACAAAGCTCCGGGAGGACATGAGCCAGTTGAGGAGCATCAGGGAGTACAAGAGGGAGACAGACTACTGGAATCACACCTTACCCTCCCTGGGACAGATCCAGCAAGCAGAGAGGACACATAATAGAGAGGATTCACTATCCTCTCTCTGCCTGGCTGAACACAGTAAGGGACAGGGAGCAACGGCAACAAGTTCCTGCCCGGTGCAGCAGCCACATCTGCTCTGTGACTACCCCACCTTCCCAAGTGCCCTTGCATAACAAGTATGAGGCTCTGCAAGTGGAACCGAACAATGATGAGGACGATGGTTCATCTAGCTTGGAGGAGTTGCCAAGGTTAAGTTGGGCTATGCCCTGCATCAAAAACACTTCCACAAGGAAAAAAGACAGGCCATTGTCATAGGAGACCCTCTCCTGAGGGGAAGAGAAGGCACCATACACCAGCCAGACCCACTTCTTAGGAAAGTGTGCTACCCCCTGGGGCCCTAGTTAAAGATGTGAAGAGAAAACTTTGTATTGTGGTACAACCCTTGGACTATTATCCATTATTGATTTGTCAGATAGGCAGCACTGAAATTGCAACAAGAAGTCTAAAGACAATCAAGAGAGACTTCAGGGTTTGGGGACAACTGGTTAAGGGATTGGGAGCACAAGTAGTGTTCTCCTTTAGTCTTCTGGTTACACAGAATGATGAGAAAAGAAACAGGAAGTGCCAGCAGGTCAATACCCAGCTCCGAGCTCAGTGTCATCAGCAGAGTTTGGGGGTTTTTGGTCATGGGTCGGTTTACATAACACAATGCCTGCTGGCAACAGATGGGGTACAGCTGTCTCAAAGGGGAAATATAATCTTTTTGCAGCAGTTAGCAGGTCTCAATAAAAGAGCTTTAAACTAGATTTGAAGGGGGAAAGGGATAAAATCAGGCTTGCTAGAACTAAGCCTGCGTGTGGCACATGACAGCATGATAGCGTGTTTGAGTGACAGGATGATAGCGAGGTCCTTCAGTCTGTCATCACAGTGGAGGTAAGGGATGGAGATCCACATCACAGCAAAGACACTAGGGTTGTTGATGTGTTATAATCCACAAAAGTGGTTGAGAATGGCCACACAGGAATTAGGGCTTCTTCCCCTGAAAAGGTGTCAGGATCAATAGCTTGACTGAAGTGCGTCTACACCAAAGCACGAAGTATGGGCAACAGGAGGAATTTACGATATTGTTGCCATCACAGAAACATGGTGGGATGACTCACACAACTGCAGTGCTTCAATGTATGGCTATAAAATCTTCAGAAGGGATAGGCAAGGAAGGAGAGACAGTAGGGTAGCCCTGTATGTTAGGGAGTGTTTTGACTATCTAGAGCTCGATGACAGTAATGAAAGGGTTGAGGGTTTATGGGAAAGAATCCATAAGAAGGCCAGCATTGACATACATGGAGGGTGGAGGCAAGAACGGGCCATCTGGGAGGACCACAGAGACATTGCTTATGTGTGCTGAGTTGGAGATCAGAAAGCCAAAGCTGATCAGGAGTTGGCACTCACAAGAGATGTCAAGGGAAAGAATCATAGAATCACAGAATCATTGAATCTTTGTGATTGGAAAGGACCTTTGAGATCATCAAGTCCAACCATACACCCACAAAAAAAAAAAAAACAAAAAAACAAACAAACAAAACAAAAAAAAACAAAACAAAACCCACCAAACAAACACCCTATGATCTCTGCCACTACAGCATGCCCTGAAGTGCCAGATCAACACGTTTCTTAAATATCTCTAGGGATGGTGACTCAACCATCTCCCTGGGCAGTCTGTTCCAGTGCCTGACCACTTCAAGAAGTTCATTGGTAGCAGAAGGAAGGCTGAGGGAACTGTGTGCCCACAGCTCAGTGGGGAGGAGACCTGGTGATGATGGATATCAAAAAATCTGAGGTACTCAATGGAGTTTTCTGAACAATTTGCCCCTAGGTCTCACAGGCCCCTGAGCCCATATTCAGACTTTGTGGAAGTGAAACTGTAGGCTGAGTTAGAGATTGCTTAACCCACTCAGTCCCACATGAGCCAATGGCACCAGATGGTTTGCAGTTGCAAGTGCTGACAGGGCTGGCTGATGACAAGGCCACCCATTATCACCTTCAAAAGGCCATGGCAAAGAGATATGTTCCCGATGGTTGGGAAAAAACAAATATCTTCAAAAAATTCAAGGAGAGTGTGGGGAAATTGCAGTCCAGGCAAATTGGGGAGCTAAGCCTCCTGAAATTCAAGTCCAGGCAGTCCCATGAAGAAGAACAGCCAGCACAGAGATGAAATGGTAGAATTTAATGGAGAATTTCACTAACACTGAAAGCATTTTAGAGATATTTTTAAATTGTTTGCAAAAATGTTTATATATCAGTCTCTCAGATTTGAATACATGATAAAAGGCACAAAAAAGTAAATCAGCTACCTATGTAACAAATTGATAGTATACTGACACCAACTCTGGTTCTCCCCAACTATAGTTTTCTGTCAACTTTTTCTCTAATTTGTGTTTAGATTTGATTATTTGGTCTTGTACTGAGTGTTTTTCTTCAGAAAACTGAAAATAATCTACCAAACATTACAGGTTTTCAAATGAAAAATGTTTTGTGTTTAGATTAATAAAAAATCATTTATTTTGCAAAACCAGATTTTTTTTACATATCTATTTCTTGCCCAATGAAATCCCAGTGGAGCTGGGAACTATGTTCTTTTCTTTCACGTATTTTTAGTTAAAAAGAAAGGAGAAAAGAAATGTTGCCTGAAATTCATGAAATGCTGTTCTGGCATAAAATAGTGTCCTATTTATTTTGCTATCAGTCAGCTTGTCTAGATTTCCAGACACTTATTTGCCTCTGACACAGACATATATAAAATGATGTATTTGTATGTTACACATCATTGCTTGGATATGGACTTAATAGTCATATTATAAAAAATCAAATTACTTCATGTTTTTTATTCTAGAGCACTAAATAAATTACTTTCAAATTTTATACACAGCAAAAAATACAAGTATTTATTCAAATACAAAAAATTGATGCTCCTATAAAATTCACAAAGTTGACAGCGATAAAGTTTTTTGAGACTGATAATTTTATTATTGAAAGTGTTTAAGTTATCAGTGCCTATTTCAGTTTAGCAAGGTTCAATTAAACAGAAAAGCAAATTTTTGCTACCTTTAAAGAGGGAGAAATAGGCTATCCTGTTATAGTGCAGATTGGAAGACCCATGCCTGCATTCAGTTCCTTATTAAATCCCTTGGTCTGTAATTAGTCTGCTACACAGGAAGAAAAAATTAAAGAAAGAACTCATTAGGCAGAATTTCTTCAGATAGTCTTCAAACCAACCAGTAAGGAAATCCAACATTTCATTTCTGTATTTTTTAGAAAAAAAACCACATTAATTATTTATCTCCTTTTTTGTATTGTTTAGCATAATATTTCTTATACGCTTGGAAACTACAGCAAGCAGCTTCCTGAAGCCAATGACAGGGCGTTTCTCTGGCAGATAGTTCAAGGCAATGAAATAGGAACAAGCTTTATTACTCCTTGTTTGAGAAAACACAAGGAACTCCAGCATGCATAATGTCTGCTCAGAAGGACTGCTTGCACAGCAGGTATTGCCTTTCTTAGGTCTGGAGACTGGGGACTAGGAATGTATGTGAAGACAGCTGCCTCACTCAGCTTGTCATATAGTGTGAAGATCAATTCTGAATAAACTGAATGCACACACACAGGTTCAGATGAGGGAATAAGTTCCTTCTTACACTTTATAGGGCAGTGACAACAGCCATACAGGACAGTATGACACATAGTATTGTCCAATAGGACAGCATTGTCCCAATAGGATAGTATGATGCACTCCTTCCTCCCCCAAAATGTAAATACTTGCTTAGCCATCTTCCATATAGTGAGCTTCTTAAAAAAATTTCCCTTCCCTTCCCTTCCCTGCATGCTCTTGTTATGAGTGTTAGTTCAGGTACACTAAACTGTTAG
Source organism: Rhinoptilus africanus (assembly GCA_013400135.1). Lineage (NCBI taxonomy): Eukaryota > Metazoa > Chordata > Aves > Charadriiformes > Glareolidae > Rhinoptilus > Rhinoptilus africanus. The sequence continues at coordinate 92,960 of VXBO01001108.1, forward strand.
ACTGATCATGAACACCTCACAATAAGCCCTCGTTTATTAATGTGATTTACTGGCTCAATGGAACTGGTGGCACAAATAATAGTCTATTACTTTTTCCTTCTAATTATGTTTACATAACTTAAAATCTGGGGATATCAGCCTCTCAAAAATAATTATTAATGGAGGAAAAGTAATTAATATATAAATATAATTTCTTGAACCATTTTAATTCTTTTTAGGATGAAAAAAATTCAGTCAAAACATTTTGACTTCATTCTATTTGCTTTAAGCAGATTGTTCTGAGATATCTGAGCTCATGCCAGACTGGATTTTCCACTGCTGGTGCATACAAAATGCTAGCTATGAAAAATGCCACCTGGACTCTCTTTGACTCATGAACTGATTTAGTAAAACATTTGGGAGCTCCATGTCTCAGCTATGCTAAGCAACATCTCATTGCAAAATTGCTCATTACTGTTACTGGTCTGTAATTTTCACAGTGTGTGCAAATTTTAATTACAGATGAATAGCTGCAACCTTGATTGTTTTATCTAGCTGGTTCCACAACAAAGATATGATGAGAAATATGGGAAGCTATATCTAAATCTAAGATCTTTATTCTTTACAATAACTTTTTTATGAGAAGACTTATGAATCTGAATCTGCTGATTTGATGTTTGCCCAAAACAAATAAAATCTTCTCTTAATGTATGCCTCTGTTTATCTAAGCCCAATTTATATATTATGTGAAATTCATAATAATCCAAAATAATGAATTTTGCATCACCTTGAACTAGAAAGTCTTAATTTTTAATCACTGGTAGTAGTTTCAAATGTTGGTCATGATGTTCTCTTGTAAGTGGTAAGAAGTGGATATAGAGTAATCATCTACCCTTTTTTTTTCTAGGGCCATAATTTATTTAAATATTTTCTTGTACCTGTACTGGGAAAGGTGAGTCAGTCAGTGAAATCTCTACATAAAATGCCAAGTAATGTCTTTATTGATTATACATTGTTTATGGTATAGTGTTCAGCCTAAGGGACCCACTCTTTCACAAAAATAATTGCATAGCACAAAAAGAATCAAAGAAAGTAAAAAAACAGAAGGAAGGAAGGTAAAATTTTCTCACTTAGCATTGTCCTGAGACTGTAAAGAATTGCACACTTGAAATAGACATGAAAGTAACTTCACATGAAGAACAGCAGGTGCTGCATCAGCAACCTCAAGTAAAAACTGGAACCAAAGGAAGAAAACTCCTCAACTCAACAAAGTTTGCCAGTGAAAATGTAAATTTAAATTTGAAAATGTAAAGTGAAAATGTTAGCGTGCCTTTTTTCTAAAGGTTAGTGAATATTTAGTGGAGTATAGGGCTATGAAACAGAGACCAGCTCTTTCTGGCAGATTTTGAAAGTTTATACAGGGAGATGACATGGGGCATCTCTAGGAATAATTATTCTCGTCAGCAGCCTGGTAGCAGGACACTCGGGCTGCCAGGAAGCTTTGCTGTGCTGTAATACTTCTGTACGCTAGCAACAGAGCTAAAAAGAGAAGTGAACTTCTTTTGAGCTTGGACTAGTGGATGGGTGAGAGCTTCATCCCCACCCAAAAAAGCCCAAGCCCAAAACAAAACCAAAGAGTTCCCTTAAAAATGAAAATCCTTCATGGTTCAGCATAAGACTGCAGTTTGAAGACTGAAGAACTTCCGAACAGGGAAATTTTGTGAGTAGTCATTCTTCTAAATTTCCTGTGTTATCCCTGATGAACAATGTTTCATTAATAATGTACTTAAGAACATGCTCTGTGTACCTCTGACCATCCACCAGCAACTGGTGTCTTTGTCATGGCATTGTGATACTTGCCCTTATGGTGATATTTTTTTTTTTTCCCCAGTAACTTCCACGGTCTTTGAAACATAAAAAAATGTATTTGAAAAAAGCCTCTGTAGTTTATCTGAAAGCACTGTGGTCGAAATTATATTGTGTACTAAATCTTTCAGTGTCTAAAGCTGATCAAAAGATCCTGAAAGCAAACAAAACCAAAAAAAAAACCTAGCCAATGCATCTTTATGCAAACCTCCTTGTAGAGATTTTCACACATGAAGAAACATCTAATCTATAATTACAATGAAAGAGGGATACTACACTTTGAGCATCTGCATTGATTCTTACTGATTCATTTAGAGTTTCTTCCAGAACACCTGGGAAAAAAAAAAGTGTAGTAATACCAGTCATTCAAATCTGAATGTCCTGATGTCCTATTAATATGAAAGTGCCCGAGTTTACTTAATATTCCATAAGACTATGCCATGTAAGCAAATGTTCTGATGTCAGTGGGACCCTTCGTACCTGTAAGTTAAATACAAGGAAGGTTTACAGGAATTATAATGTTGAATACCAGTACAATAAATGTTCAGATTACCTAGAGCTTTACTGGACAAACAGGATAGATTCTATTCTGGACCATATATCCACAAAATAAGTCTTTAATCAGTCTGTTTCGGTTAAGGGTCCAATTAATCCCTATTCAGCTAATCTTATAAACGCATGCTGATTTAAACATAAGATTAAACCTTGTGGAAGATAGGGACCATTTGCTCAAATGTTTCCTGAAATTGAACTAAATAAAAGGAAAGAGAAAGGCACACACAGAGACATAGAATAAAGAATTAGACAAGAGATATGGACATTGTTTTCCATTAACTAAGATATTATTTTCCCAGAAAAAAAAATTTGGCAAATGTTTCCAATTATGCTGTAGTCTGAAAAAAAAAAAATAAATGGCAGGATAATTTATTTCAAGTATTTTTCTTTAAATTGTTGAGAATAACAAGGAACTGTTTCAAAATAATGGCAACACAAACTCTTGCAAGAGGAAGGACACATACCTTAGAGGTACAGAAAACTAATTTACTTTTATATTACAGCTATTTTAGTAAATAGTAGATCACAAAAGTCTGTAAAATGACTGGCCAAGAATAACAACTATCTATAATGTTTGTTTTAAAATATTTTACAACTTTTATTTTTTAGAAATCTCCTTTTGTTTTCAGTAGATCTGCTTTAGCGGAGCCTTTTTTATTTAACCTTAATGTCTCTTTAGGAACAAACACTGATAATAACTACTATAAAACACAGTTCTAGAAAAATATTTTTAAAAGCTACGTATATTGAAAGAGGATGGAAAGGCATCTGTGAATTTTTCTATAAAAATATTTAGTGCACTAAACAAAAGATTTGGGATTGTTTTGTTTTTTACTTCAAGAAGAGTTTGGAAACATTTATATTATGCTGTAGATTTTTCCTGGTTACTCTTTTATGACATGTTGTCGCAATTAACAGGAAAATCATTAAGCTACTTAATAAAAACCAAACCCCTGTAACACTTTTTTAGTGTTGTTTTTTTAGAAAAAGTAGATGGTTACCTGTATGCAAGTCAAGAAGAAAAGGCTGGGTGAAAAAGTGAGCATGCAAGCTGTGGAATTGGTTTGCCAGGGTAAAGCATGGACTGGAAAGCAGGCCAGGATAAGTATTTTGGTATGCTCAGGGTCTTTCATTAGTCAGTTATCTAGTCAACTACATGGAGAACCGAAAATGGACCTGATTCACTAAGACATGGAACATTATAGATATAATTTTCTTCCTCCTCCAGTGGTTTTATGGAAATGATGGAAAACTGAGTGGTTTTAATGGGAAAAATAGATCCCTAGATGCCTATGCAATGTGAATGTGATTGAGTATGTATGCTCAATATTTAATACATTAGTGACACATTACAGGACTAAGCAAACCAAAGACAAATAAAGTACAATCATGCAGATAAGAGAGATAACTGAAGAAACTAGAGCAACTCTTTCATCTTTATGCTGTTTGCTGTAGTCCAGGTCATACTGGTATTGATTTACTGCCGGCAAATTATTTGATAATTACTACAAAGTGAAGTTGCTTTATCACATTTTCTACATCCATCTCTATTACGCACAAACCTTCAATAATTCCTGACTCATTTAGAAGTCTGGGCAAGATAAGAACTGAAAAGATATTGATATAGACTTTACTTCTCATCTTGGAGATTCAAACTAAATTGGGGTTCAGCCAAGTACGATGGACAGTATAGGAAACTTCCCTTATTATCATCTAAATTGGCTTTGCAAGTATTTGTGAATCTGCCATTTCTCAGTGGCACATTATTACAGTTGCCTACAAATAGGAAAATAAATTGCATCTAACATAGTACACTTTAAAGTCATCTAAATAGGTCAGTAATTAACTTCCAGAGCATCTAGCTGTGAAGGGTGTTGCTTTCTTTCATTTTTACCTAGCAAACAGTAGTATTCATAGGCTTTGAAACATACCTGAGTAGTTAGGTGGAGAAGTCAGTAATACATCCAAAAAACATTCTTCCATTCATTACATTTGGAACAAAGAAATACCAACTTTGAAAACATTCTATTCTCAACAGAATTTTCCACGGTACCCTGTAACTTGCAACCATATATCTGGTTGACTTCCATATAAAGAAATCCAATAAAGAACTGTGAGAGCAGCCCTATTTAGGTCACCAAAGGAATGAGAAATTAATCAAATGAAGTCATTCTGTGGTAATGTTTGCTCAGCAGGAAAACGACACAAAGGCACACCCACACACTTTACTAAAGCTTAATTCATTTGGATACTTGTGATCAAAGGCTTCGAATAATTACAAAGAAATGTCAAGGTTGCAACATTCAGGCTAGAATGAATCAAAGAGGGAAAAAATATAAAAGAAGAATAAAAAATAAGAAAGAAGGGAAAAGACAAAAAAAGGAATAAGAAGCACAACAACGAAATTACATCCCCAAAATTGCTTTTTCCAAGGGGGAAAAAAAAACCACCCTGCTTTTTTTACCCCAAAGAAAATGCATTTTCTGAACTATAAAACAAAACAGTTCCTCTTATTTATTCTTTCAGACTTTCTGTCACTGTCACAGTGCAATGGTGGCACCTATTGGTCTATGATATATATGAAAATTACTCTCTGCAAAGGCTATTTTTTCTAACTCAATACAGTCCACTCTCTGTTTCTGCATGCTGAGAGCAGCACTAGAATGACAATTCCTGCATTGAGATGACAGCATGATTCATAGTAATAGCTCTGAAATTAGTAATTTCTGATTCAGGTTTCTTCCCCCATGTTGTGACTATATTCTTGAGTTGAAGCAACTGCTACAGAGCTGATCTTTTAACAGGTAGTGGGTCTATCAGTTCCCTCCAGAATAACTGGATGGGTGCCCCCTTCTGTGCATGAGTCATTCTCTCTGATGTTTCCTGAGAAGAAAGGATAAATAAGGGGATCATACATGTGAGAATGGGTAATGGGAGTCCTGTATGAGTCAAGGTGTGCAAAATGTGGTTTACTGTTTCTTCATCTGTGAGAAACAGGAGTATAAAATAAAGCTGTGATGTTATGGGTAAAGGACAGGCATAGAGGACAGGCACAGATTCACAGCTCTCCCTGAGCTCCCTGTCCTGAGCAGAGGTGCTAAGCAGGCACGTCGGTGAGCTGCAGTTCTTTCAGCATGTTTGTATGTGTAGGCAAAAAAGAACTGTTCAGATTCTTCCAACAGTTTTTTCCTGCCTTTTCTTAATAGGATAAGGACCTTCCCAGAAAAAGTCAGTGAGAAAATGGGTTTGTCTTCACTACAAGCAGTAAGTTATAATTGTAGCAGAATATCACAGTAATACATAATACAAAAAATAATTTCTGCTTTGAAGAAATAATTAACCTCCATTTTGTCCTCCTCTGCCTCCTTCTCCTGCCCTGCCCTTTCTTTCCCATCCCTTTCCCCTCCCCCTTCCCCTTCCTTTTCATCACTCCTTCCCCTTCCCTTCCCACTCTTGCTTTTGTCTTTTCTCCTGAATCACATTAATAAAAATAATAGAATACACTTCAGCTTTTTCCCTCATATAAAATAAACTGACTCTCATCTATTTTTGTGAAAAAGAATTTAGAGTTTATATACTCTATTTAATTTTGCATCTATTTTAGGATTAGAGAGGTATATAGACTAGTCAACATCTGTAGAAAGGTGATACCATTATGACTTAGTACTACCTCAGGTAATAACTACATTCACATTTAATTCAGAAAGGGAACTTAGTTCAAAATATGAATTCTATACAGGTAAAATTGCAAACAACAGAATTGGCAAAATGCTTTCATATGTGAGAAAATCTTTTTAGATGTACCGTATTAGAAGTTCAGAGGAAAGTAAAGGAACAAAATAAAAGTTTGCGTAGTTACATAGAAGAATAAAGGAGATGATTAAACATATGATATGCCCTTCAAAAATGGACGTCATGCCCAAACAATGCACAAAAGTTAACCATAATACTGTAAAAAATGAGACCAGAAGACATGTAGGAGGACTGTGAAAACTACCAATAAAATCTTTTTCACAGCTTTTTAAGGAATATGTTTGAGAAGCTGAGGGCTAGTGGGTGATTGGTCGAAAGGATCATTCAAGGAAATAAGTGAAAGAAACTCTTTACCTTGGTGTTTGATACAAACGAGACAGAGGCAATTTCTTTCAAAAGGCTTTCTTTGCAGTATCACTTTAAGGAATGATGTCTCCCTGAAGCTGTAGATAGTAAAAAATTGATTAAAAAAAGTTATTAGGACCAAATACTATTTAAAATTTAAACAACTTGAATATTTACTCTTATTTAATAGAGATTGGGGACAACAGGGAAGGATGATCATGAACGTAAATTTCAAAAATTGCTCTGGAGAAAAAGTGGGAAACTATAGGAAAGGAAGTCTGACTTTCAATTGGAAAACAAGAGAAGTATACAATAAATAGAGATAGAAGGTAAATAGAATAGAATCTTTAGAATCGATAAATATTTAGAATAAAGATAAAGCTTTTGTTAAGATTGTCAGCTCCAAAATCTATTTCAGACCTTTGAGACATTAAATGAAAATGCTTCAGGAATGGAGATGATTAGGTATACTTTTATTTAAAAAAAAAAAAAACAAACAAACTGAAAACATAACCAGAAAAAACTATAGTGAAGTGCCCACACAAAAGGTATTAAAGAAGATAAATACATTTGAGAGAAAGTGGAAGTTCTTCTGCATTAGTGGCAGAATAAAGTGTGTAACACAGCTGGAAAGGGTACATGGTTGGTTTCCTGGGAAAAAAAAAAAAAGATTACCAATGGACTCTAATAGGAATTTGTGCTGTTACCCATTCTAGATTTTTTTTTTATACTTTTAAATACATAATCTGTAAAAGAGAGTGAGTAGTAGGGTGAAAATTTTGCTGACAATATAGATTATTGACAGTTGTTAAAAATGAAAGGTAGTTGCAAAAAGTTGCTTTTATTTTGAACGACGATAAAATATAAGGTGAACTTCAGCATTGATACATTAAGGCTAAAGTTCATAAAGCAAATAAACAAAAGCTTTAATTCTTCAACAGTAGGCTGAATTTATATATTACCACTCTGGAAAGAGATATTGGAAGTTCTTATAAAATATTAATTGTTTACTTGGACGGTTAAAAGGTGGGTAGAATTTCAGATTTGTTGGGTAGGATATAGAAAAGAATATATACCATTGTCTAAAGCTGTGGCACCTCCTCAAAATGTACAAAAGACAGAGCAAAGTGGCAAGGATTTTCAGTAATACAGAATGCTTTCCATGTATGGAAAAGCAGGATTCTTCATCTCAAGGAGATGATCAAATAGAATATGACAGTGTGCTGTACAGTTATAAATGAGAATGAGAAATGAAAAAAGAAAATATTATTTATTATTTCTTATAATAGGAATTTAGAAGAGAGCTCTGAATGAAAAAAAAATGAGCTTTATGCGTAAAACACAATTAAATACTTTTCTATATAGTATATGGTCTAGTTTGGAAATTGATTGTGTAAGATATTTCAGATGAATGAATAAATGTAATGCACAGATATATTAGAGCTGTTTTTCCCCAGACTCATTTGATAATGGTCTTGTGAAATCACAAACCTGTCACTAAACGTTAAGACAAATCCAAAGCATGATTTAAGCTTGGCCATATGAAAATTAATTGTATTTCTTGCATGACAGTATAATGCATAAATGACTATACACATTTCCAACTGTTTTGAATACTTAGTGAATTATAACTGTTGGTTGAGATCCCTTACCTGAGCTTTTAGGTCATTTTTTCAAATCTGGAGATGGCCAAGTCTTAGTTTTTTTGACCTAAGTGACCCGAGGAAAATACAAAATAAAAGAAAACTAAAGAACATTTTTAAATATCAATTTAATCTGATAATACACCACATTGCCTTAATTCTGACCAAAGGATTTTGTAGTATCAATGTAAGGAGTATAATCAAAGTAGTTGTCTGACCAGCTTGCCTATTTCTTCTTTTTAACTTAAGTTTTCTAAACATAGGATTCACCTTGATTTAATTGGATTTATAGTTCTTGTTTTGGATGTAATTAAATAAACATTTAATATTATATTTCTCTATTTTTTTTGTGTCACGTAAAAGATACAGAGGCAGAAAAAGAAACACTGTGATTATATATATTTCTAAGAGCACTCACAGCCCTAGCAAAGCAACTTTCCTCAAAAGTCTCTGTCCTGAAAATTAAACAGCTAGTTGAACTATCACTTCAATATTGAGGGAGAATTTGACCCTCAACATAACATTTGTTCAGCTTGGTTTTTTATCCCCAATCTAGCTTTTAAATTATAAATAATTCATAAAACCGTTTTTCCATTTAGTCCTCAGTCAACTCCATTGTAAAACTTTAAATGATTTTTGTTTACTTCTTTTATCATTCCACCCATTAAATCAGTGGATAATGTTTGTCTTTTGCTGAATTTATAATGATTTCTTGGCCACATTGAATAATCCTACATTTCTCCTTGTAATTTCTAGTAGAAAATCTTTTTTTACAGATGCTGGTTTGGAAATGTATATAACTCATACACAGCATTACTGACAAAAATAGGAACATATTAGAAAATGTAAACAATACAAATACCCCAAACATGGTCTTGGTCTTGTTGCACCAGTGTACTAATATATGGGTTGAAGATGGATGCCACCATAACATAGAAAGCACACACAAATCAAGACATTTCTGAGGCACAAATACGTGTAAACCAGGAGAGTATTGGTGGCAAGTATTATTGCAAGCTTTCCTGATTATCCTCCAAGTACCTGCTTTTGTCAAGGATCAGAAAAAGGATATTGGATTTGTGCAACCTTGAACCAAACAAGTATAGATTCTTTGAGGTTTCCATTTAAGATATTGCCTAGATAAACATGACAAAAATATCATAACCAGACAAAGGAATGAAAATAAAATTGTAGAGTACAGAAAACACATCAGATATCTCATCATTGTAGCAGTCTTTGCACATGTATTTTTTGCCTTATGTTTTTGAAATACTTTTTATTCTTGAGATTTTATAATTTTACCATAGAATGAGTTCAGTTCCTCTTTCCTCCTCTACCTCAAAACCCAATATTGCTGCTTGACTTTAACTTCCCAAGTGACATTCCCATTCTTAGAGGCTGGTGATCCATAATCATAATGTAGCCTACAAGGACTCCCACACTAAAGGGTTTTATGATTAAAAATGTTTATTTTTTACATTTCCCTTGACAACAAACAAATGCAAAATAAAATCAAAATGCACAAGCCTCTCTAAAAAAATGTTTTCTAAGTGTAATGTATATTGTTACACATGTGATTTTCCAAATGAAATGTCTGTAACAAAAGTTATAATTTTTGATAAAAATAAAATAGGCTAGTTAACATTTTATTTTTAATATCTTCATCACAATTATTATTCTTATAAAGAGGACTGATCGGAAAATACAATTTACATTCTGCAGAACATTTTTAAATCAGAGCAAAGAAGTAAAAATTCCTGAATATTGACTTAAACAGAATATAATCTTCAGAAATAATGTTATAGGATAAAATATTTTTATGCTGAAATCTGTCATATTTTTAAATGACCAAAGACATTAATCTCAGAAACACTTCCTCCTTGTTGACTGTTAAATGAAAGTAGGTCAATTAAAGTTGCTTTTCTTTAATTTCATTTGTCATTCCAAACAGTAACAGGAATATCTTAATTTCATATTTTATTACTAATGTCAAATATTATATTAACATTATCAAAAACATTTATAACAGAAATTACATTCACAGCTCCTTCAGCTTGTCAAGACATGTAACAGACATTTTGCTGTAACATCATGCTTAAAATAGTGTTGGCTACTGAATATTTATTTTAATTGTTGCTGATATGAGCACAACCTCCCTGCACAACAGCCTTATAATGAACTGTGGTATTAATACTTAATTGTTATCTTCTCAATGCAGATTTCAAATGAACAGACTAATTGTTTCTGTTAGTCAAAAACATAAACCTTTTTTCATTTCAGATGTAACTACCATATATTTCTGTCCAAGGTCATACGTTTGTTTCTGCCATAGGAAACTAATAGGACTTAGGCAAGTAATTAAAAAATAGAATTAGTTTACGCTTGTGTAGCCGTTTGTATCCATTATGCTGCAAGCCTTCATATAAACCACACATGAAAATATTAATATAGTCAAAATCTATTAATGAAACCCAATTCATGTATACAAAAGGAATTAATATGTCTTTGTAGTTTTTCGCAAAATTAGAATTTAAATATTGGAGATCAATATAAAAATTATCAAGACTAAGTTATATCTGTTATGGAAAGACTTAACCTAAAAAACTTACTTTCCTTATTTTATTAGACTTTCTTTGCTGTGCCACCACTGGTGAATTAGCCACATTTTCACTTTCTCAATATTCATGCAAGATTATCAACACAGTTCTTGAAACAAAATGATCTGGATATATTTCTTGTTTTCTGCTTTACAAATTAGTCAATTACAATCAAATAATAATTCCTATAGATTCTCTTTCCTTTTTTTTTATTTCCAACTTCTGCACACAAGAACTGCTCTGCCCATCAAACAGGGATGACAGTGCTGTGGAGCCATAATCACATAGGCTACCAGTTAGACACACATCAGAGTAGAGTTAATTTTTGCTTATACATCTAGGCTGAATTTTCCTCCTCTATGAAAACTACTGATTACTTTTTCTTGTAGGCATTTGCCATTGAATTTTGCAAAGTTTACATTTGCATATGCAACCTTTTTCTGTTATGGTTAAATTCTTATTTACTAACCCTTCAAACAAAGAAATATCCACTTCTTGCTGCAACAGAAGATGCCATTTTACATTCAACTTGTTGCTGAAAAGACGATAGACATTATTATAGTGTTGCCTTAATTTTAATTTCTAAAATGGTCATTCCGACTGCAAGCAGTTTTCGTTCTGAGTGTGAAAATGCAGATCAGTCCTGTGAACTTTAGGTCCTTCCTTTCAGGATTCATGTTATATCACTGAAAAAAAAGGAAAGTCAGTCAGCCTACTTTTTTTTTTTTTTTTCCATAAAGTACGAATGTAACTTTCTGGGATTTCTTGCTTTAAAATCTCCAAGATTGGTCTTCATAATTATGTTTAAAGACATCTGAATTGAAAAAAGACAACAAATACTTCTGAATCCATACAGTTTTAGTATGTCTGTCTCTAGAATCTAAAGATTAGAAGGAAAATTGAAGTAATTAAACTTAATGTTCACAGTCTGGCTAACACATGAAATGGAATAATTTTATTTTTCTGCCTATCTTTCTGCCATTTCTTTTAACTGCCATTACTTATCATCTTGATTTTTTTTTTTAGATAAGTTTCAGGCTCAGCTTCACAATGATTACTAAGGCATTACTCAAAGAAAATTCCCCTTAAAAAAAAATAAAATTATTGCATTCAGAACAAAGACTTTAGATCACTGGTTGTGATATCCTTTAAAAATAAACTTGATATCCCCCAAAATTATTATATTTTGTTAAAACTTTCTGAAACAAAATATTCATTTAAATCTATATGAGAACTGTTATTAACTAGTAATGCAGAATATTATACGTACAGTTACTTTTCCCTCTGGTGCAATCTAGTCATTGTATTTCATGATGAAAAATATAGCTATGATTTAAGTCAATGTTTTCTACTATTTTAATGAAAACAGCAGTGTAAATTGTGAAAAAAAAAAATCTTTGCATTGCTCAGAGTATATGATCAACTTTTTAGTAATAAAGAAACATCAACTATTCCAGGGAGCATAAGAGATCAACAGGATATTAATTTTGTCATTTTATCTGTGTGAAGTTACTTGCACCAGCTCTGTCTCTTCCTCTCCCTGAACTTAGGTGCCCGTTCAATACTGACTCACAGGGAAAATCATCACTCAATGAATGATGACCGCTGCGAGGAACAATTGCATAGAAATTTCATACGAAATAACGCTTAGATTATGGTTTTCAGTGTGAATGATCTGTTGAGGTCACACGCCAAAATAATGTATGACAGTATTACTACACTCTCAAAGGTACTTTTATAAGATCTGGTTTTTTTCTGAGACTTTTCTGAGTCTGGTCTTTATTTAGTGATTTATTTAACATTCTCCATCTCCTCATCTGTCCTTCTTTTATTCTTCAGTTAACTGAAAGATTTACTTAAACAAGTCATGAAGATCCATCTTCCTTTATGGATCTTCTTACTCAATGGTCACCACAGCAGCACCATGATGGTTTACAACCACTTGGACTTTGCATTGATTCATCCAAAATTATGTTGGCTGTATACTGTAGCAGGAATCTTTTCCTCTTAATGATCTCATTAGACTGTGATGAATAATCTCCCCAGGGAGGTCATCAAAGCTATGTCATCAACGTTATTTAAAACTTCTACCCCTCTTAAGCATCTTTATTATAGCATTGTCTAAGAACCCACGCCAAGATTGGAAATTCCATTGTACTGGGTGCATGGTTAAGTGTAGTCCGTGCCCTAAAGAGTTTAACTTCTAATCAGATTAGACAGCTGTGACAGCGATGTTCAGAATGTCACAAACATTTTTAAAGCCTGCCATAGGTTTGCAACCAGTACCACCTCAGGCTTGAAATGTAAAAAACATAAAATAGGAGGACCGGGATCAAGATTTTCAAAGAAATCTGAGGCTTGCATACGAAATAGGAAATAGGTGCCTGAAGTGGGATAAGTTAGAGTCTATAAGTTTATATTCACAGTTCTCACTCTCTCCCTTTTTGACTTGTGCTGTTATTTTCTTCTCTAGGAGAAGTTTGTTTGACATTCAGCACATAATGCTTTATCTAACTTCCTCATTTAGAAAGACTGACATGTTCAAGTGATTCTATAAGTTAGACACAAACTTGAGATGAGCATAAATAATTTTTGCTGTAGTTCTGTCCAAATACGACCTAAATCCTTATACACATATTTACACACAAAAACATCCATATACCTTGGTGCCTGATGGTATAGGCATTATTAAAGGCACAAAGGATGTTGCAACAGTGGTAACATATTTTAGTGATTTATCTGTCTAGGCAGATTTTAACCCCTGTCTCACTGGAGAGAGGAAGGAACATGCAGTCAAACAGATCTGAAACCTTTAGTTAAATATTATGTACAGTTCATCTCAGTGGGCATCTCAGCACTGAGTTGCAATACACTCACATACTTTAAGTGTAATTATTTATATCAGTCTCAACACTGTGGTACCCATCTTTCTTACAGAGGGGCATTAGGCAGTGTGATTAGTATTTGTCAGGTATCATTTGTTCTCCTGTTTGTCCTTTCCCCAAAAGAGAAATTCTGTGTGCAGGAATGTAATACGGTTTAGTAGCATTATATAAATGTGAGAAACACTGTGAGAGACAGATGGGGGGAGAGAGAGAGGCCATACTTTCTTTAACTCTCCAGAGATAGAACAGTGTGAAAGCATATGTGAATATGCAGGCGTGTCACCTTCTTGCTTGGAAAAATGAGAAAACCTAATTAAAGTTTACACACCTATGAATTATGTATAATTTATCTGCAACTCATAAAATGTACATAGTAGAATTTATTCATCATTTTAATTGTATATTACATAATATATCAGTGTATTGCTTTCATCATTATACACCATGTTGTATTTTCTATGTATTCTTATTTTGTGCATTATTACCACCTGACAACACTTAGGATCTAATTTCTCTAAATGATAAAAGAAGGATTTAGGAAGACCTCATATGGCACCCATTGATTAATCAAAGTTATTGCTTAGTGGGCTGGGAAGAGGAGAAGAATAAGAGTACATGAGCTGTCTATGAGGCAGAAAGCATGTGTGAGCCTTGTAATCAAATGTTTCAGTGATTAAACAAAAATCAAAGCACTCACCATGTTCATGCTCCATGGGGACATTAGGCTTCAAACTTTTTCAGAGTTCAGTGAAGCAAACCGTAATGAGAAAGTCAGTGGAGAGAAGATCAAAGAATATTTTTCCTGGGAAGACCTAGAATTCATGTTGCCTTTTCTTTCAGGAAAACCTTATTTAGACTGTTCTTGTACATTCACCTCCATTGCTGAAACATGCCACCTTTAAATGAATTATTAACTAGCCAAAAGCTAAGAAAGAATGGCACTATAGCCTGGTCATGGAATTCCCCAGTCTGAGGAATATGAAGATCCCAATGAAAGGACCCTTTGACTTTTTATATTTATAATGAAAATCCAAGTACTTCAGTAGCTATTCTAAAACAAAAGTTCAGTACCTAACAGTTTAGTAAACTCTGATAACTGAATATGGATAAAATTGGTCAGAAATAAAATCATGTCAAAACTTATAAACATGTTAAGAGAACTGCTTTGATCATTTAGTTAGAAAAGAAGGGCTTACTATGGAAGTGTATTAGGTTTATGTGGCAAAGTTCTGCTAGTGGGATAAGGCTGCAGGAGAGACAAGTGGCTGTGTCAGACACAGACAGTTCCAGCCAGCTCCAAAACAGACCCAGCGCAGGATCATCAACCAAGCTGGTGGTGCCTCTGTAAGAAAGGGTAAAAAACCCTGTGCAGCAGCTGTCCGAGAGAAAAGTGAGAAAAATGTAAGACAAACAACTATGCAGACACCAAGTTTATGCAGACAGCAAATGGATGTGCCCTGAAGGAAACTGCAGTCCGTGGAGAGCTCACACTGCAGCAGGCTCACGGAGGGAGCTGCAGCCCATGAAGAGCAGCCCACAAAGGAGCAGGTTTTATGGCATGACTTGTGGCCCATGGGGGACCTACGCTGGAGTGGTCTGTTCCTGAAGGATTATTTCTCATGGAAAGGGCCCAGGCTGGAGCAGTTCATGAAGGACTGTGTCCTGCAGGAGGGACCCCACACTGGAGCACGGGAACAGCGTGAGGTGGAATGAGTGGCGGAAACAAAGCATTATGGACTGACCACAACCTCCTTTCCCTGTCCCCCTGTGCCACCCAAGGGGAGGAAGTAGACGAGTCAGGAGTGAATGAGTGAAGTTGAGCCTGGGAATAATAAGGGGTAAGGGAAGAATGGGAAGGTGGGTTTTGTTTTGCCTCTCTTTCTTATCATCCTACTCTATTTTTAATTGGGAATAAATTAAATTAATTTCCTGAAGTCCAGTCTGTTTTGAATATGAAAGTAATTGGTAAACCATATCCCTGTCCTTACCTCAGCCTATGAGGCTTTTCATTTTATTTTCTCCCCCTGTCCTATGGAGGAGGGGAGTGAGGGGGCAGCTGGATGGGGTCTGGCAGCCATCCCAGTTCAGCACAACACAGGAAGAAAATCTTTCAAGGAGGCATGGAATTGAAAATGAGAAAAAGCAAGGAAGACATGACAGAGTGGACTGAACTGTGCCCCAATTTGGGAAAAAAAATCAGGAATGAATTCATAGGTATGAAGCAATTTTTTTAATCAGATCGGAATCAGTCGTTTAATCAGAGTCTAGATAAGGATGATTAATGTCAGATGTTATATTACAACCTATGTTTTTTTTCTGAATATGTCATAAATACAGATTTCTTAAAAAAGAAAGAATAAATATAATTGCAAAGAAAATATAATAAAGTATAGAAAATTTGTGTCTGTATACATGAAAAACAATTAATTTGTGTCCCAATTGTGTCCCTGTTTCACCTGAAACTCATAAGTTTGTTATCTGAAAAAGAATAAATGCCATCATTGTAAAAAACCATAATAGCTAGTTCTTCAGCCTTTTCTTGCCATGACTTTTGGATTTTTAAAGTGACGAAAACATGCATTTGAGCTGTTTTTAAAGTTAACTTCAAAATAAACAATTTAGAAACAACAGGAAATGCCTCAGTTTTTTTCCAGTATTTCTTCTCTTTTCCTTATCGAAGGCATGAACCTATACGAAACAACATAAAAGACACAGTACAAAAGAGTTAATGGAATGACTTATGGCTTAAGGCCATGATTCTACAAATACACAAGTAAATTTGGAATAAGTATGTATTCTAAATAAGAAACGCCAGGTTAAAATATTCATAACCAGCATTACATAAACTTGTTACATATATATCTTTGAATCATGAAATTCTGGCTAAGTGCTCACATTTAGAACTATTTCTCATTATTTTATCTTTAAATGTGTGATTTACTGCAAAATAGCATTTAATTAGCAAAGCTAAGCAAATCCTAATCTAAATTAATACTATATGAAATACTGGTTTTTTTCAAGTTCATTCAACACATGAAAATGGAAGAAAAAACAACCGAAAAAGTAGCCACCTTTTTTTTTTTTTTTTTTTTTTGTGGCAGAGGCAAGATCTTTTACTAACATTACCAGGAAATAGGTAGTCTAAGAAAAAAGTTTCTGATTTTCACATTTGTCAATAGGAAAAATAATCTTTTTACCTGCAGGAGCACCACAATTGGATGTAATGTTTTCTTTGTGAAAAATTCCTTTCTATGAAGCATCAGACACAGGCTACTTCAGAATTTAGATGATTATGTTTTCCAGTGACTCAATACAAATGTCAGAGTATGTAAGAATGCCTGCTTTGGTAACTTGGTTCAGCTATTGGATATTATTCAGCATGAAATATCCTTTTCTCAGGAAGTAAAACACTGAAAAGAAAGTGTCCTTCTTATAGCAAGTCCACTGAAAATGTAGTTCCAGTATAGCTGACTCATAACACGAGCATCACAATAAAAAAAATATTTTTGCAAAGCAATAAATGCAACCGCTCTCTAAATTAGAAAAATAAGATGCTTAATTTTATCTAGAATATTCTTGCTGATGTATAATGGGTCCTACCAGTCTCTACAAGTTATTACTACACGATATTTTGTAATTAGCCATTGAGATAAATGCATGGCAATAGCTAAGATGATACATAGGTGATGATATCTCACACATGATGTCTTCAGAAATGAAAGAAAATACTGTTTTCTGCTAATTAAGATGACATTATGCTTTCTTGACAATTGATACCTATTTAAATTAGGACCATATACGATGATGTGCCTATCATACAAGTTACTTTCAGTAATATGCAAGGAATACAGTTTTAAATGCTTTTCAACTGTACTTTTTCATATATTCAAGGACACAAACATACATGTGTCATGAGTCTATGCACATTCTTTGCTGGCAGTTACTGTACAGCAATGAAAATACTTTTCAGTGGAAAGTGGGGCTGAAGCTTTCAAGGCAACAGTTCATTAAACCAGAAAAACATTATGTCTTATAAACTTGTCACAAAGTTGCAGTATTTTAATTTTCTGTCTTGCTTATAACCCAAATAGAATTTCTAGCAATGGAACAGTGATGGGTTTTGATTCTATAGTATAGTACAAATTCAATTAAGTGAAGCACATTCTAAATATAGAAAATGGTTTAGTGTCCTGAGATTTCAAACGAGAAAATTCAATCACAGGAACAATGAAGCATAGCCATTTTACTTATTTATTTATTTTACTCTTGATCTCCAGAGTTTTATTTTATTAGTCTTCCTGATATTTCACAAATATTCTGCCAGCCTGTAGATAACTTAAATAAAAATTGAACACATATTTATGACAGATAAAAATGTCATCATTCACTTTATTTTATCTTATCCAAAGAGAAACTTTATTTTATTGTGATTATATTAAATTCCAGGACAACTGCAATTTATGCTGTGGTCTAGTGAATGCCATCTCTGATTCTGAAGATGTCACATTTTAGAATGATTATCCAACTAGCCTATTCAGCTAACATACAATAATTTATTATAGCCATAATCAATTAATTAAAAATAACAGATGTTGGAGTTCATTAAAGTCGTTCCAAATTATCTGTGGAGATATATCAGTTTGTCCAGAAAAAAATAGCAGGGCTTTGTATTTGTCTATTTGTTCAGTATAAGTACAGCTACCACTATGTTTTGCCTGCATGGAGTGAGAAACTATCACTGTCTCCATCTTCTTAGGTCAGTAAGACCTTGCAATCCATTTAATGTCTAAGATTTCTGTGAATAAAACCGAACTCAATGTTAGTATTACTATACAGGGGTGCCTACCATTTAACAGTGTGCCAGCAAAGAAAAATGAAAAGGCTGTAGTCTGAATACAAATTTTACAATACTTGAACATAAACTCACAAGAATATGCATGTATGTACGTGTGTCTTAACAACACAGGTATGGAAAAAGCCAGACTTAGCAACATTAAAATAATCAAGCAACAAACGTACCTAATGAGGGTAGGCAATAATATTTTATCTTAGCATTCTTTTTAATCAACCATTTACCCTTACTGCAGTAACTTAAAAAACAGCAGTTATGAAAGATCCTACATTGGCCCGCATATATTTTGCTTAAAAATATTTGCTTTATTTGTGGCATCTGTTAAGATTCTACATGTGAGTTGAATCTTTTTTTCTGTTTGTTTTTCTTAGCAGCAACCTGATCAGTGTCAGTGCATAGTGGCTTTATAAGTTTGAAGCTTGATATTTCTCACTAGTTTTCTCTAAAGCTAAGAAGCAGCAAAAGGTTTTCCTTGTGTTCCTTTCTTTCTTTTCCTTCCTTTCTCTCCTTATCAAATTGTTAATGGTAAGTGAAGCCCCTTCCTATTTAAGTTACTTAACCAGCTGAAATGCAAGATATATTTTAGCATCTTTACCTGGCCTGCAGTCACAGATTTTCTGTGAGAAAACCTACGTTCATAAAGCAGAAGCTCATATGGGTCACATACCCATAAGATATTATTAAATCAATAGTGTTTCAATTTGTGCCAGCCTATTGCTTCTTGTTCTTTCACTAGCTACCGTTGAGGTGAGACTGGCTTCCTCTTCTTTACTTCCGCAGTAAATTACTTATTTACACATATTTGTAAGATTCTCCCACCATCCCCATCCCACACAATGAAACTAAACTTGCAACTAACACTCTCACTTCTTGAAACTAAACAGTTCCAGATTTCTCAGCCTCTCCCCATATGTCAGATGCTGCAGATGATCTTTGTGGCCTTTCACTGGCTTCAGTCCTGTATGCCCATGTCTCTCTTGTTCTTGGGAGCCTAGAACTGGACACAGTACTCCATGTGTGTCTCCCCAGCGTTTAGTAGAGGGGAAGGATCACTTCCCTTGACCTCCTGGCAATAGCCAGTATCCCAGAATGCCACTGGCCTTCTTTGCTGCAAGGGCACGTTGCTGACTCATGGTTAACTTGATGTCCACCAGGATCCCCAGGACATTGTCTGCAAAGATGCTTTCCAGCTGGTCTGTCCCCAGCATGTACTGGTGCATGGGGTTGTTCCTCCCAAGTGCAGGACTTTGCATTTTCTTTTGCTGAACATCATAAGGTTCCTCTTATTCCAGCCTGTCAAGGTCCCACTGAGCAGTAGCGCAACCCTCTGATGTATCAATCACTCCTTCCAGCTTTGTATCATCTGCAAACTTGCTAAGGATGACCTGACCCATCAAGCAGGTCATTAATAAAGATATAGAATAATGCTGGCACCAGTATCGAATTCTGTGGTACACCATTTCTGACTGGCCTCCAACTGGACTTCATAGTGCTGATCACAATCATTTAAGCCTGGTAGTTCAGCCACTTTTCAGTTCACTTCACTATCTGCTTATCTAATCTATACTTCATCAGGTTGTCTATAAGGATGTTTTAGGGGACTGTGTTGGAAGCCTCACTAAAATAAAAATAAATAACATCCATTGCTTCCTGCTCAACCACCATAAACAGTCATTTTATCATATGTATTTTCATTTTTTCAGTTGTAGCTCACTCTACCATCCTGAGAAAATCGCGTATGTGATGGATTTTGCATTTTCTTCTTTTTTTTTTTTGACTGTCTATACCTTTATCATCATGTTCTTTAGTCTGACTGATTCTGAGTATTTATCATCCCTAATTCTTTTTATTTTGAAACGCTTTTCTAGAATCACCTACAATTTTTTTTTATTTTTTTATTTTTTTAAATACAGAATGAATTCTTCAGTCTCTTCACTAATGCCCCTTCCTATTGAATTTGCTTATTTATAAACAATGTCCTGGAACAGTAGCCACAGATAACC
Source organism: Rhinoptilus africanus (assembly GCA_013400135.1). Classification (NCBI taxonomy): domain Eukaryota; kingdom Metazoa; phylum Chordata; class Aves; order Charadriiformes; family Glareolidae; genus Rhinoptilus; species Rhinoptilus africanus. Next base: position 113,438 of record VXBO01001108.1, read on the forward strand.
TCCTCACATTTTGCAAGAAGAAATACTGAGTTTCACAAGTTTCAGCCTTCCCAATAGTAACCCTCCTCTTAAAATACAAAGCCCATATTTTACATAACCTGTGTGTAAAACTGACAATACAGGATTTAAAAATTTTAAAGATTGTTTCATACAGAGCAAAAAGAACAAAAGCAGCTAGTGCTAACGTATCATAATAAAAGATATTTTCAAGACGAGTTATAGAAAAGTCATAATCTTTTTAGATAGTTATTAAATATCTTTCCTTTGTCCTCACCAAAATAACTACTTTCCTCCTTAATTCTTACTATGTTTTTCCTTGTTTCAGTAGATTAGTAGTTAAAAACAAATTGCTAGAGCTACAAGTATTTAATTACCATAACAAAACAGTACTTCTATCCTTCGGAGATCTCCTTTTGACTCAAATACATTTAGAGATGATGAGGGGTACCTTTCATAGGTCCCTCTTGGGAAGTTATGTGCTCAAGTCACATTTACATTAAAAAGATTTGTTTGTGTAGCTCCCTGTACACCGTTTTTAAGACCTCCTTCTTGGAATATCAAATTATATTTTATTTGATAGATGTGAAGACTGGTAAGAATAACAGAGTGAATTTTGTTGCTTGCATGTCCTTCAGTTCAAAATTAGCATTTTGCAAGTTATTTAACTTAGACTGATAGGTATATAGGAACTGAAGCTACATATGCTTTCAAATACTTTCACTAAAATATTATATTTAGAAATCCCTGATAGCACTGATGGTTTGGGCTTTTTTATTACTATGAGAAATAACTTTTTTTCCTTACTTTTAGAAGTCTCAGTTATGCAAAGCAGAAAGATAGAGACATTCAAGATGGAAAAACAGTGACATTTAAGATCAGCTTTGATGGTGAAATATGGAGAAAAAACCAAAACGCAATGGTGTTAAAAGTTATCACACAGCAAGTAAGTAGTTCTCTTGTTTTGCCTTTGTCAGATTATTGATAGTTTGAAGAATTAGAATTATATGCATTAATGTTAGTTATCAACATATCACTCCATTTGTTATTATCTTATAATAAATTCCATGATCACATAAGAATGCATAATCTCTATCTCATGCAATAACACATTCTAGACTATTTTCTACATTATATATTTAACTTTTACAGAGTTCTTATTATTTTGAAAGGTATTTTTGTAGGCCATGGTCTGCTACAATTCCTTGTTGAATTCCTACTCTGTGCTAAGATCTTTTAAAATGACCTTAATTTAAGAAATTCTGTCCCCTTGATTCTCTTTGGTAGGCCTTTCCCATTTTGCAAAGAAAAAGGCCTCAGGCTAAAGCTAGGCCTTTCTTTTATTTTGGCGAATTTTATTCTAGTTTAGCTGTGATTTAAAATATGAAGACATTATTTCCCTTCTCTCATTTCTCAGGAAAAGTGTAACATTACACAGAAGTAGAAACTGAACCCAAATATTTTGGCTTTTCTGAAAGGACAACATCAGATTCTGTGATGGGGAGGTGGAGAGGATAGCAAGGCTGGCTGGGACTGCCCACTCCTGGGCACAAAAGCTATACTTAGATTAATAAGCAGAGGAATATAATGCTTTTGTGTTTTTACAATGGTACATGATCATCAACACTGTTTAATGATTTTTCTGTTTCCTAGAAGAGCTTGGTATCAGCTTGTAGTGATCCAGATGATCCCTGGTTGTTATTGGAGCACCTGATTATCAGATATAACCTGATCCAAGGACCTGCCCAGCAGACAGTATTTGCAAGGCACTCTGTTTTGGAGGGGAAGAGAGTTTAGCCACATGGAAATAAGGCAAATTGTGCCATTTTCCCTCAGGCTCAGTGAATGTGGCCTGGACTTGTTCTGTTCAGTGTGTGGGGCTAAGCTCAGATTTAGCCATACTGGAGATGTAACGTGTATATATACTCATGCATCTGCATAGTCACATGGTATTTTCTCTTAACGGTGAAAAGATGAGTTAGGTTAAAGTCAGGATACGCCATGCTCATTTTTAAGTTTACCTTCTGATACAGTCAGGGGACTGAAACATTAAACAGTATGCATGAGACTCAAGTCACAACAAAGAAACATATTTGGCATTTATTAAATTTCAATATTTAATCCTTGCAACCTAACCAACATTTTCAGATATGCCAAGTCTTCTCCTAAGAAGCATATAGATCTAAATTTTTGAAAGTGTCAGTGTCTGCACTAAGTCCTTAAAGACTCAAGAGATAAAAATCAGTGCCTGAGATTTTAGACGGAAGGGAAAAAAGAAAGTTTAGAACTATCTTCTTTGTTCTTGAAAAGAGATAAACATAATAGCAAACCAGAGTCTGAGAGCTGCTTTCTCTTCTCAAGCTTTTCTTTTTCTTATGTACTAGTGTATTATGGCCTCTAGGTAGAATTAAAGTGATAGTTGCATATTATTTTTGGGGACACTTTTTGCCCTATTAAAGTCTACCTCTTCCTATCTGTTTCTTACTCATTTTAGCTAGATGCTATGTTGTATTAATGCATTACTTATGATTCTTTCATTTAACAATTAAAGTTGTACAAACTCGAATATGTAATTGAAAGCAATTTACTTTTTTTTACTCAAATATTTTTGTCAATCTAAATTAGCTACTAAGGAACTTCTTGCTGTCCAAGATGTTGAAGTTTTTAGTCTCAGTCTTGGTTATCTCCTTGAAAACAACAGTTAAAACTAAAAGGAAATTAAACTAGAAAGGGAGAAATAGTCATCATTGTTCCTGAAGTGCACATGGTGCTTGGCTCATATGCAGAATGGCACTTCTTTCTGCATATGTTCTATATCTATATATTTATATCTATATAGATCTATCTGTATCTATATCATCTATATCATCTATATCATTAAATCAGTATCTATATCTATCTATAACATATATATATATATGATATATCTCTATCTATTCTATATCTATAACACAGATATAGAATCATAGAATCACCGAGTCGTTTGGGTTGGAAGGGATCTTTAAGGATCACTTAGTCCCACTCCCCTGCCATGGTCAGGATGGCAGGAGCCAAAAGAATTGTTAAGTTTTTATTCACATATAGATGAAAAATTTTTTTTCTCCCCATCAACAAGCTATTCCATAGCCATATGCTTAAGAACTCTTTGCATTATCTTGTGGGAATATGTGGATCACTGTTTTGACTTTTATGCTCTATAAATCTGAACATTTAAATAAAAAAATCTTGTAATTAAAATACTTTTTCTCCATTTCCTTGTTATTTGTTACTGTTAAGTCCTATATGCGGTGTTTCAAGCCAAACTTATGGATAGATATAACATTTTAGATAACTGTCCTGAATCTGCTTTGGAACCTTATGAAAAGAAATCTAGGAGCTTCAAGTAAAATCTTCCGATCAAGCTCTCGTCTTCACATTTTCTAAAAAAAGAAAGAGAGATAAGTGAAACTGAAGAGCAAATGATTTAGCAAGGGAAAAAATTATTCTAGATAAAGATCCCTGAGCAATCCACCAAAGAAGTTCTTTTATGTCCCTTCTATTTATTTTAAGCACAAAACATAAGAGATGTTTTGTTTGTTAGGCAAACCTTGACCTATGACACTACCTGCTGCAGTTCTCGGCACCGTCTTTTTGCTTCATTCACCTTGACTCTGAGTTCAGTTTCTTTGCAAGCTGCTAATGACCAAATTGTGTGGTTATTTATTGTGTCATTGTCAGCAATACTACCGAAACTGTGTTCGGCCAGGATACTGCAATCAAGGACCTGTGGTCCAAGGCACGCTGTCAGTGCCGTGAAATCACTTTTTTGCAGCCTGTCGCTGTTTTGAGACATATTTCCTCTTCTTTTAGACTTGAACACACCTGTTACTGTTCCTAAGCTTAACCCATGGAAAAGATCAGTATTCAGACTGTCTGAAAAGCACTGGTACTGGTCATTGACCCATGAGAGGCCTTGAGAGCCTTGATATCTCCAGGTTTCGCCATCACATCTGCTGCCACCCTGCTTGCCTATTAAATATGATAAGGCAAGACATATATATTGCAGAGGATATATATCAAAGTGCTGTATGCCTGTAAGTCAGTTCAGACATGTATAAAACCAGTCTCCAAACTAAACCTCTGATCAAGCTCTCAGACACATTATGAAGTGTAATACAGAATATCTTGCCCTATGAAAAGCAAGTGTTTTTCCCCATCTTCTACTTGTATATTGACCCAAATTATTTAACTATCAAATTCAGTTGAAATCTTATAAAAAGAATTGTAAATGTGGGTTTTCTCTTCCCATAAAATATGACACACAAAACTTTTTCAACAAATCACCATTCATTTATACAGTATTTTCCTTTTTTTTTTTTTTTTTGCATGCTTCTGATAAAAGTTCAGAAAAGGGAGGTCTTTATCTTCCACTGGTCAAATTTGTGAGTAATCATACTTAAGTACAAATTTTGCTATACTGTAATTTCTTGGCCAGTTTCCCAGCTACATGCAAATAAAATAACTGAGTTATAACATCCCATTTCCAAAAATACCTTAAATAGGGCAGAAATATACATTTTCAAGAAAGCTCTGTTACATCTGTAACAGATGATGATAGCACTTCAGATATCAGAGACCGAAAAAGACCTCTGTGTTCATCTACTATCAATAAAAAATTGATCTCCACATTATGTGCTCATCTGTAACACATACAGCACTGGAAGGAAGATCCCATGAGTGCAGAGCCTGAGACTTTGCCACTGCCCTCTACCTTTCCCTGAGCACATTAAGTGCCATGTTTTTCCTTTCATTGCTTTCCTTTTATCTACTCTTCTAAACCTCTTTGTTCCCCTATTTGGTTTTCATCTACTCTGAGCTGCTGCTGTGGTACTGAATGCTGATGAGATGATCAAGTACTGTAACTCAGAAGGTTATTTTTCAGTTGTACTTCTTAGCATAAAAGCCATCCTGTATTTATATGGGGAATCTCTGCATCTAGGTTAAGGGCAATTAACTCAGCTGCTTGCAAGCACCCTGGGTGTGTGAGGGATTGCAGGTATGGGTCAACACTGCAGCACGGACAGAGACTGATAATGCGACACCCTTTCAACTCATGCTGCTGATTCTCACCCCCTCCCTGCCTTCCCAATGCCCTGCTGGTGCTGTCCTTCTGCTGCTTCAGTCCTAGCTCTGTCACTATCACTGTGCAGAGATATTCCCAGTCCCGTCCCTCCTCTGTTGGCTCCTCAGGTTGATGTGTTGACATTTCTGATTCCTTCCTTGGCCTGACTGTGCCAGTTACCATTTTCAACAAAAATACATGTACGTCCATTTTTTTTTTGTTTTCAGAACTGGGATGAACAAAATTAAAAGCCTAGGACTGAAGTGATGCTTCAAGGTCACTGAGTCCACTTCCTCTCAATTAAGGGCACTTAGAATAATAGAGGCATAGAATCATATGGTTGGAAGGGACCTCTGGAGATCATCTAGTCCAACCCCCCTGCCAGAGCAGGGCCACCTTATAACAGCTTGCACAGGAACCCATCCAGGCAGGTTTTGAATGTCTCCAGAGACGGAGACTCCACCACCTCCCTGGGCAGCCTGTTCCAGTGCTCTGCCACCCTCAAGGTAAAGAAGTTCCTCCTCATGTTTAGGTGGAACTTCCTATGCTCAAGTTTGTGCCCATTACCCCTTGTCCTGTCACTGGGCACTACCGAAAAGAGCCTGGCCCCATCCTCCTGACACCCACCCTTCAAGTATTTATAAGCATAGATAAGGTCACCCCTCAGCCATCTTTTTTCTAGACTAAAGAGACCCAATTCCCTCAGCCTTTCTTCATAAGAGAGGTGTTCCGGTCCCCTAATCATCTTTGTAGCCCTTTGCTGCACCCTCTCCAGCAATTCC